>BMAW01025475.1:253011-268439 GCA_019974015.1 Nephila pilipes
TAAGGGTGATGCAATCGTTCAACGCTTTCGAAATCTTTCAAAAAAAAAAAAAAAAAAAATTTTTCCCCGCAAAATCTTTTTTTGTTGCGGAGTAAATAGTATAACAGCTTTCTAATCATCAACTTCGTTGCTGTTTTGTTCCATCGAAATCAGAGAGCGCAGGAAAAACCTTTTCACTTCACTTCAAAACCTTTTCGAGTAAATACATTCATATGATATCTGTGTCATCTCGCAATCTCCGGAGCTTCACTTTCTGATCTTTCTATTTTTTGTCCACTTCACTCATTTTTTCGATTGTAGCGGCTACAGGTCTACCCGGCGTTCACGTCATTTGTGTCGGTACGACCAGTTACTTCGACAAACCACGACAAATCGTTGCTTTTGATGGACAAGAGTCGGGGTAACATTTTCAATCCATTGTTTACTTGCGGTGTTTTCACCCATTAAAAAACAATGTTTTATCAGAACAGAAACTCGTTAAAACATCATTCCACTTACAAACAAATACAAAGCGACTTTACTCCAACCTCGATAACTCATCTGTTTCATGGTCCGTCGACTTAAAATTTTGACCGCGTTCAAACAAAGGTTAGTACTCTACTGGTTTATCTGGCTTTCTCTGGGTTAGATCTCAGGAGTTGTTGATTGATGTGTTATGTGTTTATTTAATTGTCTTTTTTTTCCCCTTGAGATATAAGAAGTTTTAGCTAATTTATTTTATTTTGAACCTATTTTTTATTAATTTATTGATATATAAATGGGCTTTATTTCATAAAACATTTTTCATTTCATTTTTTATATTTTATTATAATTTTTATTAATATTTCATAAACCTACACTCTATGATAAATTTAGTATGATACATTTTCAACTGAACATGTACTGAAACTAAACATGCAGAAATTAATTTTAAGATATAAATATTTAAAATTTTAAAAGAATATACTCCCCAATGTATATTTATTCTGAGTTTTGTGAAACTGCCTTAATTTATACAAATAAAATACACAAAACTGATTAATGATTTCTCTTATTTAGCGAGTATGATTCTTAATAATTTTCATTTATTTTATGTTTCATACAAACCAAGGTATATATATATCATAAATTTTTTTAAAATAAAAATTTCTCCAAGTATTCTATATAGTTTGAAATCTTATAATATTAGTGGAAAGTTCAGTCCATTTGTGAAGTGAAAGAAAGAAAATGATGCATTTTTCATGCATTTATATTTTATTGTACAATATAATTTCGTCTTTACCAAGATTGGTCTATAAACATTCTAGATGGATGCCACATGAGTTAAGAGGATAGACTTTTCTTAATTGGGTCATATGCACGGAGTCTGCTTGCTCAGCAAAAAATGAACCCTTCTTTTTTACTGAATTAACTTGTGATGAAAAAATGAAGGAAAAACATATATTGTGAGTTTTGGACCTCACCCCTCCCTCCACCTCCAAATCGAGCATGAATATGAGAATGTTGTTTCGTCAGGACAATATTTTACAAGCTTTTGAAACCTAATTAAAAGCTCATTTGGATAGATACTATCAAAAATTTGTTTTAAACAGCTATTCAAAGAAAAGAGGTTGGTGATGTTTAACTCTTTGACAGTTAGAAATCAACAGTTTTTTCTATCCTATAGCGTGCAGTCATTTTTCTTCCCAGTGGCTTTTGAAAATGTCACCTTTTCTGAGATGATAGGAATGGTGCTTTCGCTCACTTTTAGATATAGTTTTAAAAGAATTATTTCATGACATATTAATTTGTAAAAAAATATTAAATTAAAATCTAAATAAATCACACAATTTTAAGCTTTATAAAACATTTATGCTGATATTTCCTTTCTTTCTGTTGTGATACACTTTAAAACATGGAATGACATAATGAAGCATTAAATCTTTACATAAATGTACATTTTCAGTATAAAACTTCTACAAATTACACAAGAAAAATGCTAGATTAACAGCTGGATGGTAACATATTTCCTTAGTTATGTAGAAAATTTTGTTCTAGAAATACTTCATATGGTAATTCTTGAATTTGCATATCTTTTTTAAATCTTTGAATTTTTTTAATGAGGAGCTTCAGTGGTTTTTATTTTCAATTTTTTAATCATAATTCAAATGTGATTGCTTTTATACCTCTATTTTATTTATGCTTCATCTGTCAAAATTTAGAAGCAGATTTCATTTTAGCTCCCATTAATTTGGTTAAAAATTTTTTCTATTTTGACTAACTAGCTTCATTTGGAGAGAGGCATATTTTATCTTTGAAAAATATACATTCTTATAATATTTTCATGCTGTATCTTTTAACCAATGTTTATGATTTCTTTCAAATTTATTAATAAGTATTACTTTGGATTCCTTATATCTAATTGACTACACATAAATACTAAAATTTTTAATTTAGGCCATAATTGTATTCATACCTGTTTAAAGTTTTCTTGTTGCATTGAACTGACTTTTGTGAAATGTTATAGCCTTAAAACAAATCAGTCATTAACATAAATTTGCTTTTTTCCATTAAAATTAGTTTTAAACTCTTGAGAAATTATTTGTAATATATAATAGCTTTTGTATACTCTTATCCTTTCAGATATTAAGTTATGCTATATTTTTTGAACTTTTTAAAATTTTATTTTAAAATAAAATATTCTACTAATATTACAGATTCACCGTTAACCATGGCTAAAGACTAACTTTACGAGACTGACATTCTTGTTTTGCAACCAAAGATGGTGGAGTTTGATTGTTAGTTATGATCTATTCGATAACTTAGCCTGTACTAAAATGGAAGAATTAAGCCATAAAAGCAGATGAAAATTCAAGAACATCATCGATCAGGTTATATATTGTTAATTTTTGTTTGATTATTTTTTTGTGTGCTGCATTATATAATTTTATTAAAGGGTTGCTACTTATTTACATATTGATTTTGTAACCTTTTTACAATATGTAATACAAACATAGGCTACAAGATTTAATCTTTAAAATTGCTTTAACATGATGTATTTTAAAATGCATGGAAATTTATAAAATTAATATGATAAATTAGTATTTTCTTAAAAACAATGTACTATTTGTTAATTTTATAATGTTAAACTATCAGTTTTATAATATTTATGTACCATGATGACATATAATGCAGAAAAATAATTACTTATGATGTAGTTAGCTACTAATTTGTTCATAATTCATATATTACTCAGTATGAATTGCAACTAAATTTCATTAATAAATTAATCAAGTAATACATATGTCCTAGTTTATTGTGTTTTAGTGTCAAGATTGAGATTTAGAAACTATATTTCAATTTATATTCATTTATAGTTAATTAAATAAATTTAAAAAAAATTACTAGATCAAATTTGCAAGGATTATGTAATATGCAAGAACTTATTATGAAATAAAAGCAGTCAGTGGTTTGTAGATAATTTCTCCGGTTATTTTTTTATTGCTTTTTTATTTTACTTTGTTTTTTAATATGACATTGTACAATTTTAAAAAAACTTGTTATATAAATTTATAGTTTTATATAAAACTTTTTTGCTTTAATAAATTATAATTCAGAACATCAAAATTGTTACATCAATCAAAAATTATATTTAAAGGTTTGAAATATTGTCAGATTTCATTTCATTTTTTTTTTTGAAAGAATATAATCTGAGAGCACATGAAATTCTTTGATTTTTTAATTTTTTTCTATATGAAATTCGAATTTTAAAGATAATTAATATTGTTCATTATGTTGTGTCTAATGTGTATATTTCTTGAATGTGTGTTATTTTCATTATCAAATTTTTTATGTGGAATTTAAATGTATTACCTTTTTTTTATAGGAAGATTACCTTTCGTGTATTTTTTATTCATCAAATTAATCGTTTTCCCCATTGAGTATACATCATAATTCTTTTCAGCTAAATAAATGTATTAATAACAAATAATTAATTTGTTTTAATATTTCTATTATTAATAAGCTTAATGAAAGGAACACTTTGAAAGTATTTTAAGATAGTTAGAGAAATAATAATAAAGTAAAAAACACTTGTAATAACTGTAGTAATTGAAATATAACACAGTAACATTTTATGGTAAATACTAAATTTATTTAAAATTCTATTGTCTTTAAAAACTATTAGATTCAATGCCTTTTTTAAAATATATATATATATATATATATATATACATCCTACTTGTTTTTGCTCTATTCTTCAAAAAAAAGTCAAATGATTTATAAAAATGTAGGTTTTAAAACTTTTCTAATATATAAAGTTCATTTTCAAATCTGTTGCAATAATTTATTTCTCTACAACTTTTTTTTAAATACTATTGATTAAAATTCCTACAAAGTTTTTACTTTTCAAATTAAATATGTAGTAATGATGCTATTGCATCTGAAGAACTTTTAATGATAGAATCTTAATTAATGTCTGAGATGAAGATCATTTTTTTTTTTTTTTTTTTTTTTTGCTGTTGTGGATCATAATTTTAAGTTTTCATATTTCTTTTTCCAAGTATTTTGTTTTATTGTTCGAATGCAGAGAAATTTTGTGTGTGAATGTAATTCAATCAATAAAACAAAATAATGTTAACACCTATATTTCTAATGGTAAATCAAATGAATTTTTTTTACTTTCAAATCGTAGAAACTTTCTGATTTGTCTATATAAAAGTTTGATTCTTAATTGTTTGGTGGCAGTGGTAGTCAGTGGTATGGACTCCACTTAGCTTTATTTTTTCATCAAGTTGTAAGTTTGAGCCTTGATGCCACTAAAGATGTAGCCAGGACTGCTGTACCAAATCTATCATTTACAAAGTCATCTCCCTTGACATATGTGGAAGTAAGGAGAGAGTGCCATGAGGTCATCCTACTCACTCAACGGTTAAAAATTCAGGGTCCGGAAAGCAATGGCTTTGTTGTTTGCTACAGTGCGAGGTTAATAAAACGACCAATCATCTTATTTGATTTTTAATCAGTGTAAAATATTTAATGTACCATTTGGATGATCCACAACCTTGATTCAACGGCTGATAGCATTTTGGGTACTTTTTTAAAAATAATATCACTATCAATAATCCATCCATGCCCTTCTCTACTAAATATATATTAGATTTATGTATTTTATTATAAATATTATTCTGTTCAATATTTTTTTCTGTTGTAATCTTAATTTTTTTTGTAATAACAGTTCATAATGAGATTAAATTAAATATTCCTCCTTCCCCTAGACAAGATTTCTTTATGTATCTTTATGTTTAAAATAAGAATATAATTTTTATATTCTATCTGGTATACTTTTGTACAAATTTTTCTAGAAATTAATTTCATTTAGAACTACAGATAAAATGTTATGTATATTTTTTTTATTCTTCATATATTTTATTTATGAAATGTTTTAGTATTTATGATCAAATTGAAAGTTCAAAAAAAGTAGCTTAAAAAAACATTTTGTTTTTTAATTCTCATTCATAGCGTGTCAATTTCTGAATGACCTTTGTGGTTGCAAAACAAATAAGAAGAATATTTTTTTTTTTTTACTTGAGACTGATATATGTTGTGATGAAGGTCATATTTTAAAAAATATGAACTCTGCAATTTCAAAGCTTGTGCCACTTATAGCTACTACGAAGAATAGTTTTAACTGACCTCCTCCCTGCAAAATAATTTGTTAGAATGTAAGTTTGCTATTTATTTCCATATTCAGTATCTATTCCTCAAATATTCTCTTAACAAACTTTATATGAAGAAAAACTAGAGAAGCTATCTTTCAAATAAACATTATTATTTAGGTTACTTTCAATGTTGATATTTTAATGATATTATTTAAATGAAAAATCTGTCTAAAAAACTTTGTGATCAATATTATATAATAGTATGTATAAAAATGTATTATTGGCTTCTAAATATACAAAGAATACAAGTAAGTTAAAATGAAATGAAATTGTATGACATGTAATGTTTTTTTATCATGAAATATTTCAAAACATGTAACATGTTTTTTTGAGTGTGGCATTGAAGAATGTAATAAAAAAACTTAGAATTTTAATTCTTTCTTTAAAGATTTATAATAATAACTGTTTTATCCATCAAAAATATGAGGAAGATTTTTTAAACTATTGCTGAAGATGTCTTTGAATCAATTGGATATATAAGATTTTTCAAATATAAAAATTAAAACATTCAAGTTGGCACCTATGTAGTTTTGCTGTAGTCAAATTTTGATAGTGCAAAATAAAATTTTTCTTTATTATGAAAACCTGCATTGAGAATAGTATAAATTCTTTTTACTTCAAAAATTTATACTTTTAAATGGAAAATTTGTCTTTTTTCCATTAATAAATCAACTTTTCATATTGAATTTTGCTATTTTAATTTTTTTAAACCAAGTTTAGGAAAAAATTCCAAAATTCATGAAATTTTTCTTTTCTCGGGAATCTTGGGTTTATCTTATTTAGGTAAGGTACTCATTACTCTATGGATTTCCTAGTGGTCTTTTTTCTTTCCTTAGCCAAGTGGTGACCTGGTGTGAAAATAGTCCCACTGTAGCTCATGCTTGTCTAAAGAATAAAATGGTACCCAGTGTCTGTAGATATAGCTGGGCTCTCTCGCAAGGGATTATCAGGGAATCTCAGGGGCCTGCTTCTTCAGGTAGATGTGAGGCATCTCATGACCCGAGCATCTATAGTGATCTTTTTTTTTCTTCTTCATGGTTACTGTCTTTGGTATATATTGATTGATATGCCCCAGGATACTCTAGTGATCTTTCTCTGTGCTCATGACCTTCTTCTCATCAAACTTTTCTTTTTTTCCATTTTTTTCAAACATCTAGTTAAAATCTTGTCTGGCTTACGACCTGGTCACATCTGGCTCTTGTGCTTGAACTTAACTTTTCACCGACTTACTCACTTTCAATAGAAGTTACTGGTTTCAGTAAACATGTTGATGTACCCTAGTAAAAGCAATCCTTCTTCTCAACCATTTTTTTACCTTTTCTCTCTATTTTTTAAATCCATAACGCGTTATATATTGTTTGAATCCAGGTATATCCTCATCTGGCTTTTTGCATCACAGCAGATCCATGTCATTCTAACATTTGCAGATATGCCCAATATCTCCAATTTGACATTTAAGCAATAATTTAAGTTCTGGAATTTCAAGTGGAGTGGCATATTTGCAAAGTAATAACATTTTGGCAGTTGTCCCAATATGTTAGCTGTAAAGACATATAGAAAAGCAATTTATAATTTTTCTTAATAAATATTCAAGTATACAATCAGATTTATTGGTTTTGAAGTTAATAGATAAGAAGAAAATTTAAATCCATTACACAAGGTTTGAACGACATTTGCAGAGTGGATTGCCCCCATGGATAATCAAAGTCACTAATGATCTTCATCTTCTCTTTTTACCCAACAGGTTATCCTGAATTTTCAAGAGTGGAGATGTGTACACCCAAATGCATCTGTGTCAGTTTTAAAAGTACAATTTTCATTTAGGCTCTTGCCTTCCTAGAATTTTTTGTTAAAAGCTCACATTATCAGCAACAGTTGGTAGAAAATATTTTATGTTGCATAGTTCAGATACACAAGTTTCATCAATTTCTTAATAACATTTGCATGAACACTTCTATTGATTTGACAAAGTTTTTTGTTTCTAATATAAAGTTATAAACATTTACAGCCAAAAAAGAAAATAGAAAGAAAAAAATTACTAGAGAACAAAACACGCATGAGAACAAAAGAAATTTGCTGCAACAAGTTCTAATTAATACAACTTGTTTCTATGGCGATTACCAGTGACATTCAGAAGAAAAGACTTTGGAGGTGCAGGCCAGTGGAGATCTGCAAAGATGTTTGTAAGCAATCATGTCTGTGACTTGGTGGAATTCAGGACCCGCTCTATGTCTTGGGCCATTACTCAAATTGGAGGGGGCAGCATTCTTCCAAGCAGCGTTATATATGATTGGAAGGTCCTTCTGAGCATGGACATTTTTGATAGATAGTTTAAGAGTTATTAAATTGTACAGAGGCCAAGAGCGAGAAACAATTCCTATCAAGTACCTCTTTTTTAGCCAGATAATCACTGTCTTGTATTTGGACCGGTTTACAGTAGGCGGAACCCATGCAAGACGAAGAGTTTAATTATAAGAAAACAGGATCTCGAAGTCGTGATGGACAGATCTAAAATGTCTGCATTAAGGTATGTTGAGATATAAGGCTAAGCAATGCAACTGGATCTGAGGACCAACGAGTCTTGAGCTATCAGGTGGCAATGTAACTGGATTAGAGGCTGTACAGATGCAGCAATTTCCTTCATCTGATACCTCTCCTCACAGAGATGTAAGAAAATATTTTGGAGAAAACTCTGGCACACATTGGGGCCAAAGATTTCAGGCCATGTTAAAATCCAAGAAGCCACTCAGAATTGTTAGGTGTGTAATACTTTTGGCATCAGGCTCTTAAGAAATAGAAGAATGTGTTACTTGAGGACACAAGGTCAGATTAATCAGGTGACATCAATTTTATTTAGATTTTGTAATTTGGAATCCAAGAGTTCTACTTAATTTAAGCTAAGTGAAGTTTTTAACTGAGACCCTGAAGAAGTCCATCTGGCTCCTTAAATTGCTGATCAAGGTCCCGACTGACCTTGTTCCAAAGTGAGAAACATCCAGGCATTATCTTTTTCCCAGAGAATATTGGTCTTCTTTTGAATCACGGTTCTAAGTGAGCCAATCACTAGTCAACAAAGCATAGCATCTAGCCGGTTGGGTGCTTAACAGACCCAGCCAGCTGTCACGTGGGAGCCTGATTTTGGATCATTCCGGGGATTGAGTTCATTTTTTCTGACCACAACAAAGTGGTTCACAGCAATATAGAATCAAGGGGCAAATAAAAGCATAGGTTTGAAGTAGAGTTGTTCTAAAATATAACCTGCCGTACTCCGACAAGGCATTTTAAGGTGCCAAGCTCTTCATGGCACTGTTATTGTGTCATCCACATGGGGCTTCCATGTTAGTGTCTTGATCAACATCCTCCCAGATATTTAAAATTATTGTAAGTGGGGATTTGGCCCTTATACTGAAGATGATCTGTGACCTGCAAAAGTGAAAATGTCAAGCAGTATTATTTATTTAAGTTTACCTCCATTTTTATTAGTATCACATCAATCCTCCATAGCATTCAAAGCAGCAGACAGTGTTCTTGCATTTGCGAAATTTTCCAGAAAAACCAGATCCTTCATTATAATGGGCATTTGGCCTTGGAATCCTTTATTTTCAAATCAAAACATTAATTTATAACTGTTAAAAAAGAGAGACAGCTACTAACAGCTCCTTGTGGAAGACCTGTTTTTAGAATCTCCATTTTGAAATTGCAATACCGCACCTTACTCTACAAGAGCATTGGCACAAAAGCAGCAATCATAGCACACACTATAATTGTTATTAATACTATATACTTTATTATTGAGTTAAAGAGGGTAAGTCAAGTTTATCTATGACTAAAGGCCATGTTCCAACAATTAAGTTAAAGAGAGAGGCCAGTTAGCTTTCTTAAAATTTCTTTTGAAGATGGAAAAGGCCTCTGATCAGCCTAAATTTCAACTATACCAAGCACCTGCCTATGACCGATCCAGGGTCCTTCAAGACTTCTTCGTTTTGTAAAATTTATAGCGGTCAACAATGACCATCAATAGGGATTATGTTAAGCTTCTGCCATTGTAATGTAAGAGGGTGTGGGGATGTTCTAGTTATATACAAAGTTCAATAGTAAATGAGCTATCGACTTCATATTTGTATCAGAGTAACCCCACATGGGAGGTGTGGACATTATGATGCATAACAAAAATAGTATGTTTTTTTGGAAGTGGTTAATATAGGAAAAGATCAGGAGAATTACAAGAGGGACTATAAAAAAAGCCAGATCTTAAAAAAGAACTCCGCTTTTATAAATTTTCAAATGGTTAACTTCACTTTTATCACAATCAGTTCCATTGGCACATAATGCAAAACTAAGTTGTTAATTCTTACTTGACATCAGGATGCCACTGGCAACCTGTCTAAATTTTGGAAGTACATAAGAGGTTAATTACCCTTAAAAAGTAATATTTTAGATTTTCAAGTTAAATTAGGCCTCCATAATGAACCCTTCGATTTCCTTCTCGTGCAGTCATCAAAAGCTCCATGCATTTAAATTGGAACAAACCAAAGCGTTGCACTATAACATTTGAAAGAATAAACCAAGGAGAGGGAGACATAATGCTGATTTGTAGATCTTATAGCCACGATAAAGTGTTACCAGGTGCCCCCACAGGAGGAGTAGATCTATGCACTCCGATTTTGATAAGTTAAGCCAATTCTTCATTCATTGTATTTTGATTGAAGCACTTGAAACTGAATTTCAAAACCTACTTCTCATTAGTCTCTGTCTTGGTGCCTTACAATTTGCCAGCGTAGTTTTCTTCCTCTAGTAGAAATTAGTAAGAATAATTAGGTACCAATTCTGTGAATGCAAAATATAATTTTGGTCACACCATAACTGCTTTTGCTAATGTGTTTGTTCCTGTTTACCTACTGGCAGTTTTCAAAGAGAGGGATTAATTTTTGAATTTATTGTTCCTTGTCCCAAAATTATGTTTTCGATACCTTTCAATTATTTGAAACCTCAAAGAAAACTAACAAAGTATTACTATTTTATTCTCTACTTTCCATATTTTTGAAACATTTTTGAATATTCCTTAAATGCAGTGTCCCATAAGATGCGCTATGTGTATGTCACGGTGTAACTATTAAATAACAAAACTGACACACTAGAAGGAGTATTCATGGAACAGTTATTTAGCATCAAGTCTTCCTTTTAAATGCATTCTGCAATAAATCATAATACGTTACATAGTTAATTTTTTTGTTTTGCCAGAAAAATTATATGTTTGATTAGGTGATTTAACTATTTTGTTCAATTTTCAATTTTGGCATTTGTGCCAACAAATGTTTTACATGATCCCAGTGACAATTTTTGTGCACTTTTCTCTCACCAACCGTTTTAAACTAAAGGTGATTAACAAAAGGTGTTATGTTGATGAATAAAAAAAAATTTTGCAAAAAAAATGTTGTTTTCAATGTTAGTCTAGGCAGTTATTGATTGATGTGTTATATTTCAGAAAATCATAATAAAATAATAATGAATAAACTTTGCAATATAAATATAATACACCTCTTTCACAAATATACTTATAAATTTTCAAAAATTACTTACCAAGATTTCCTCATCCACTAATTTCAACCAATGATCAAATTCTCTAGACCAATTTAATACAGTGTTGTAAGGACAAATAACCATTGCAGTTTTTATGTGTTTCTTTACATATTTGTTGGTAAGACAAGTATGCAAGAAGGCTATTACTTGCAAAGTCTTTCCTAAACCCATACAATGTGCGAGAATGCATCCTGATCCAGGTTCCTTTTCTAAACGTTTAACTGATTCAATAGTGCATTCCCACATAAATTTCACACCTGAAAAGTAATATCTACATTAATAAAAATAAAAAATAATTTCTTTTTAAAAATAAAAATTTTTTCTTCACAAAGGGGAAAAAAATCAAAACACAATCTTACCAACTTCAATTTTTCACTTGTGACTTTATAGAAACATATATTTTTTTCATATTTTTTAAAATTCATATTTCAATCAAATCATCATTAGAAAGTTTTAAGGAATATACTACACAAACTTAATTTTGATGAAAAGTCAACTGAACCCTTCACTATTCATTAAATATACATGTAAAAAGTTTAACCTAGGGAACTATATAAATAAGTATATATATATATATATATATATATACACATACATATACGTATATATATAAAATTTATTTACTCAAAATGTTTGTTCAACATTAATGAAACATTCAATACATGGCCAAAATACTTTTTATTATATTGTAGCAGACTTTAGTCAGGCTTTGGCCACTATAGGCCAAAGCGAAACTACCATAAAAACCTCAGATGATCATCAGAGAGAGAGGGAAAGGAGTAAGAAGAAGAGAGCATTTTTTCGCTGTGTTTTCATTTTTATACAAGGGAAATTTCACAATAAACGTCAGAAACATGTGGTATGGGTGGTGGGATTTCCCTGGAATATAAGTGAAGACCTAAAGTCTGGTAGGGATCATCCCTACAGATCTGAACCGTGGGAAGACGTTGATACTGCACATTTTTAAGAATGCGTGATTGAATAAATAAATAAAAAAAGGAATCATATCAGGAAATAAAAATTAACACTATTTTTTAAAGGAGAGAATGGGCAAATTTAGGAAATTAAATTATTTTACAGAGAAATTAATTGAAATTAAGTTAAATCATTATATATATATATATACATGCATATATATATATATACACATATATATACATATACATATGTACATAATATATACATATATATATGCACACACACATTCATATATATATACACATACATACATATATAATTACATAATTTTTAGAATTTTTATAGTTGAATATTTTAAAATTTAACAACAATTTAAAATTCAAGATTCAGCAGTGGACAACATAATTTTTTCATTGCATCTAATTAAAAAGCTAAGTATATTCCGTTTTTCATACTTATTCTTCTTGAAATCAAAATTTATTAAACTTTTTTTTTTTTTAATATTAAAACTTTTCTGCGAATTAAAAACAATAACTTTTTCATGAAAAAAATTTTCTACCTTAACACTAAATGTTTTCTAAATCTGCCCCGGCAACACAGTGGGTCTTTAGTGGCATTAAGGCACAAGTGAGCAGCCATGACCACTAGACTATCGCAGCTATTAATACTAAATTTCAAACTACTTATTTAGTAAAGATAAAAATGAGGATAATATTAGAAATAATTTTTTTTTGACAGAACAGCAAGGTTTCATAATGAGTTTGAAAACATATTTACCAACTTTAAAAAAAAATTGAAAAATTCTCAGAAGATAATTTCATTATTTACAAAATTCAACAAAAATAATAAAAGTGAGACATATTGAACAATGCAACTACAATCATAGTCTGATTTAAATCATGCATTGCTCAATAACAAAAGCAACAGTAAATAAAATCATAAGGTTGTAACAGTTGCTCTTTATTTGGATTCGCCCAGGTAGTATACTGCTGGTCGAGACAACTGGATGTCAAGGAATGTAGCAGATGTTATTTTTAAATAGGCATAATTTGTCTCTTCACACACAATTAACCCATACATCCAGGTGACTATCCACCTGGCACACATATGCCACTCAAGTTTTCATCCCCACTAGTTGAATCGACAGAAAAGACAATATTCAATGCTAGGGCTTTCAGACTTGTACACAGAATTGAATCAACTAATCATTTTTGACAGAAACCAGCCTAAGGCTGACTGTCGTAAAAGAGATGCTGATGTTGGGTACTAAATGAACTATCACCCATCTTTCATTCCTTTCCAACATGTTGGTGTGCATAAATTACTAATGTTCATTGCTTATAACTCAAGGCAATATCAGTTATCACTGGAATAAAAATATCAGTATAATATTGAATATTCAGACATGATTAAAGGAAGGGGACTATACTCAAAAAAGGTAATTTGGCACAAGGACTCAAGGATTAATTTTATGCAGTTATATTTTCTTGCAGTAGGAATTGTATTTTTTATGTCCCACGCTTCCTTTTTGGTCCATATGTGGCACAAGGGCTATGGGGTGGCATCAGTGAAATAAAAATATCAGATTAAAAAAGTAAACATTTTTAAAAATTCCATATAATTGTCTCACCTTTTACTTGATGTGGTTTTAATTTTTCGACTAGATCTGGATAAATTTCTACAATTTCTTCTTTTGAATCAGGATCCACTTCTAAAACCATCTTTCTCGTAATAATTTCATTCCCATCTGCTGATGTATCAATTATCATATTGTACTAGGGAAGAGAAAAGGTCCATGTGTTTTTTTTATATATATAATAGTTAAAAGCTTGAGGAAACAAAAAATATTTGAAATATTAATTAAAACATTAAAGATATCACTTAAAATTGCAAATTATGACATTAAATAAGATTTTATTTAAAAGCTATTTCAATAACAATTAGTTTTTAAAATGTTAAAATCTTAAATCAACTTAAAAGGTTTTCAAAATATTGTTCCTTTATAGAGAAAATATTACACTTTTATAACATATTTCTAAAAGAAAAAACATACGATTCCAACAAAATATTTAAATATTAATGCAGCCACATATTTCACACAATTACTTTAAAAGATAAAATAAGCAATATTTTTTTTTTTTTATTAAAAAAAAAAAAAAAGCAAGAGATCTTGTTTCAATTACTTAATTTAAATTATTAAGAAGCTCTAAATGCAAAACAGAATTTGAGTAATCTGTCAACCACATTTTACACCATGTCTTTTTAGATATTTGACATACAACAAAAATTTGATATTTTTAAAAAAAGGTTTAATTAATTAAAATGCCATTGGTTTCATTTTCTTTCACAAATAAAATAAATTCCACCTAAAATGAAAAATAATGAAACTAAATTTAAAATAATGTCAGATCATTATTTTAAATTAAATATTTAGTTTCTACTATACTTGATAATCAGCTTAATTAAGTTAACTTTATTAAACCTGTTACCATGTTTCATATAAGCTTAATAAATATTAATATATTAATCCTGTCCAAAAAACCAACTTTCGCCTTTCGATGTATATTCAAAGATAAAAGAAAACTGGGATAGATGAATTTACGGTAACCACACTTAGCAAGTTTATTAATGTTCCCCTTTACATCCACACAAGGTCCTCATTAAAGACACCTGGACTTCTGAGAAAGCCAAACAACATTTCTGCTTCTCATGAAATTTGACCTAAAAGAGTCCGATTCTCCTGGGAATTAGGAACACACCCACATTGAGTGTCCAGTTTTAGCTGGTTTATATTTCTGTCCTGTTTGGAATGCTTAGGACCAATAACTTGTTTATCACTTTCAGTTATCCAACCAAAACAAAGGATTATGTTCCATGTTTTTGAAAAAAGCATGGTCATTTCCATTCAACCTAAAATTTCCAAAGAGAAGGTACAATCAGAGCACTACTAAACATTCAACTAGAACATCATGTCTAAGGAAATTGCTATACTTTTTTAGCAAAGGTGACATGCACCTAAAATGTTACATTTGAATTCCAATTGCGACAAGCACTTTACCTTGTTAATATCAATCTTAGTATTTTAGATTTAATTTTGTAATAAAAACAAAGTAAATAGGTATCTAGGTATCATATTTTTTATGTCAACCTAACACAATCAAACAGCCAAAAATTCAATCAACTAGCGATTCATATCTACTTTCATTCAGTAATACATATTAATATAAGTCTCCATAGATTAATCAGTAATAC
>BMAW01025475.1:268449-362540 GCA_019974015.1 Nephila pilipes
TCAGTAATACATATTAATATAAGTCTCCATAGATTAATCAGTAATACATATTAATATAAGTCTCCATAGATTAATTTTTTTGACATACTTTTTGAATATAACTTTCAAATAAACATCTGAAAAGACAATTAGTATTAAAAAATGTAGTTGACTCAAATTCTCAGATTTCTTTCCCCCTTTCCATTAAAAATTGCATATTAATTAAAACATGTCTGAGACTGTATTGGTGATTATAGTCCAATACATTGCAGGCTATTACATATAAATAAGAGATAAATTACCATTTTTTTTTTTAAATTGTTATGAATTTAATATCAAGTGCTATCAGTAATTCACAGCATTGTTTAGTGCAAACAATAGAAGTCCTAAATGATAAACATCTTGTGAGTACATAGTTACAAAAGCTAAATAATACTTAATCAGAGACCTAGTGACAATTTAATTTGAATTATTAAAGTATAGATGACCCTTTATCTTTTAAAGCTATGATAAATACAACAGTAAAAAGGACAAGTTTTTTGAAATCTTAATTGTTTACATCTTGATCCCGTTTTTTAAATATTTCATGTCTATTTTGAATATTGTACATTTTGTCTGTTTAACTAAAAATCTCTTAAGAAGAAACCCCAAACCAGCATATAATTGGAAAATAATTCTACTTACTAATTTCTGCCTATCTTGAACTCTTTTTCTTCGCTCCCTTTCAAGATTTTGTGCCTCTTTGGTTTCTTCAGCTAAATCTTTTTTTGACAGAATTTTCTTGATATTCTTTCTACCTTTTCCAGGTGTATTTTGTGACTAAAAATAAAGAACACAGAGAAAAGGTCCCTATCAGAACTCAATAAATTCTATACAAGAAGGCTCTATCTCTCAATGAGCCAAGTGTTCTTCAAAAAAATATTCTAATCTTAAACAAAAGGATTATAAATTTTGCAGAACTCTCAAAACCATCATACATTTCAAAATATTCTACAGGGTACAATGAGTCAATAATTAATGCATTACAGTATCACTTACACATAAAAATAAATTCTTTTGAAAATACATTTTTCTACTTAGTTACAATACCTATATACATTTCCTTCAAATGGATAATAAAAAATACAGATCATTTTCAGCAAACAGTCATCTTATTGAAATCAACAATCGTCTTATCTTACATTTTTATTGAAGCACTGAAATACTTAATTCCTTCATTACTTTAAAAACACAATTTTGTGTCAAGTTAAGTAAATTTTAAAAGATATAAGAGGAGATTTTCATTCTAATAATGCCACTTTAAGAAATTACAGTATTACAATAACAAATTTGTTCAAGCTACCAATTCTATCATAAGGAATTACATTTCACTTGATATTAATGGGCATTCATTTATCAAGTACTATTTCTCAAAAAGTTTTTAAAAAATTAAATAATTATCAAGATTATCAAAGATACATAGAAGAGGATACACGAAAAAAATTCCATATGTACTTATTGGAATAAAAAAAAAAACGGACTTCTTTTACAAGAAATAAATTTGCTTGAATTTGATTTATTGACATAGCTATTACCAAATATAATTAAGCAATGTAAATACAAATCAAATTTTATAATCAATATATAAATTCCCTGTAATAGATATTATTATGCCAGTTATATCAGTTTATCATGTTAGTTTTCCTTCATCAAAAAATTTTGCAACAAATTTAATAGAATTGATTGGTTATAGACTAATGTGCTAATTAAATAATTGGCAAATAAGCTAATTAATAATATTGCAATACCTGCCTACAGTAAATTCTTAATTTCAGAGAATTATTAAAAATGGCATTAAATTCTTTAGGATCAAATTTTGATTTTCATTCTTGGGGGAAAAAAACTGATAATTAAAAGTTCCAATGTTTTAAACATTAATTTAAAAAATAATAATAATAAGTATATATTACATACATGAATTTGGAAAAGTTAGGTAATAATGTAATTTTTTTTTTAAAAATATATATAATAGTTATATTAATCTTTAACAAGATGAAAATATGACACTAATTAGTCTAGATATTTCTTACTCATATAAGCAAATAAATATAAAAATCAAATAAGATAAAAATCTTAAATAACATACCTTAGTTTTAAAATAAAAATGTTAACAAAGCTAAAATGATAAAATAATATTGTTTTAATGAATAACATACAGCACCATCTTCTTTCTTTATTTCATCACTTGAAGAAGAATTTGCAGCTTTTTTTATTCTTTTCCTTCTCTTCTTCTTTTTTTCTTCTTCTGAATCAGACGTGCTTGTTGAAGAATCTGAATCAGATTTCTTTCTTTCTGATTTAGAATCTTCTGAAGCTATTGCTCTTCTTTTTGATGATGACTTCCTAATAATACAGAGAAAAAATAACATACATTAAGGTTTTATAAAAAATAAAAAAATATATAAAAAAGAATGGAAATTGTCCTACCAGCACATTAAATAAACCTTAAAAATAAACACATAAGATTATTTGAAATAAATATCGTTATTAAATTAAAAGGATATTACATACTTCATATCTATAACAAAAAATAATTTAACAAACTCTTTTCAAAAATGAAATGGTTTTAAATGAAGAACTTTGAAATGCAAAAAAAAAAAAAAACTTTATTAACAATTGCTGTTTAAATAATAAACATAATTATAATTGACTGAATCCTTATTTAAAGGTATTTAATTAAAGGTACACATACCTTACAGCTATATCATTAAAAGAAATATATATATATACCTTTCACCTGTCTTTTTTTCTTTCTGATCATCATCATCATCATCAGATATAATGCGCTTGTGAAGAAGCTTATCAAACTTTTTTTTCTTTCTTGGCTGAAAATCTTCAGAAGAACCTGACTGTGCTCTATTTCTCTTAGGCTTTCTTTTTTTGGGGGGTTCTGAATCTATCTCAGAAAAAATTAGGAATATAAAGGTTATTACATAATACATATATGTTACTCACTATTTAACATCAACATTATATACATGTTTACCGTTTCTTTAAAGTGAACAATTTTTTAGAAACTTGTGCTTCAATATTGGAATTGAATGTAAATAAACATAATATAATTTAAATAACTATGCTTAATATATATGTAAATAAGATCATGTTTAATAAGAATTATAAAAGTAAATATTTTTACAGTAAATTTAAGAAAAGAAAAAGAAATATTTTAGTTTAAAGTAATTTGTATTCAAAATTTAATATATAGCAAGTCATTTTTAAAATTTCATACTGATTAGTGCTTTTGTTACTTTAATCTATTTTTAAAAAAATAAGACTATTGGTTATGCTAAAATGGGTCATGTAAAGAACCCTGTCATCAAGATATGTCTCAATATAAATAAACTCAAAAATGTAAAGTTACATATCAGTTTTGAAAATCTGTTTCATTAGTTATATACACACATTTCATTTATAAGTCATAGTTATTCAAATGAAATTTTCAGTGGAAATTTATTTTTAACTTTAAGTATTCTAATAACATCTGACTGCACAAAGTACAAAATAAGAATCGTTAATGTTAATATGTGCTGAAAATACAGTGGAAACTTGAAATTCTAAGAAAATGCTAAAAATGTGAAGTTAATGAGTTGTCAACTTAATCAGTATTTTGAAATACAAAGGATGGCTACAATTTCAACTTACAAAGGCACAATTTCTAATTATATTTTTTGAATTATAGAGTCATAGTGTAAAAAAAATTCGACCCAAGTAAATTTATTAATTTATATAAATTATAACTAATTTTTTGTGTAGAGTTCAAGTTTTCATTTCCATTACATACTCATGTTATAACAATGCTTGTTAGCCAACCAATTAAATAATGACTGATAACTCCTTTTAAGCAATGGGACAAAATATATACATATATATTGAACTTAGAAATGTTACATAAAAAGTTTAATGAAAAGAAATGTGCATAGTACAATAGAAACAAAAGCATCAGATGTTTCTGTGAATTAGCTGACAAAATTAAAGAATTTATGCTTCATGTTTGGGAAATTCAGTGTGATGTCAGTAGATATCACAAACTTCCGACATACAGAGTCTAGTTTTTAACTTTGAGTTATAAAAGTAAAATATTGTATAGAAAATATTTCTGGGTTCATTAGAAGGGAATGGCCACTTTCTTTGTCTTACTGAGAATAATGAGTTAACGAGGTTCCTGTTTCCACTGCTATTTACATAGTAGAAGTTGACCATTTAACATTGTTGGATATTTTAAAGATTAGCAACCACAGTAACAATTTATTTAGGGGGGAAATATTTCAGAGAAATTTAAAGGAATAAAAGAAACATTACAGGTGATAATCTACTGAGTTAAAATAATGAAAAAGATGAAGACACGGATGAAATGAGAAAGCTAGACAAACTTCCTAATCCTCTTCCTAGTTCTCCAGTGTTCCTTATATAGCTGTAGCAGAAAATCAAAAGAACGTGAATTCACTTCTCCATAACTTCTCATTCATATTCAGCCAGTCCGCTTCTCCACTATTGCCAGTTAACATTTGCAATGGTCAACTTGAAAGGATTGAAGGACACCATAGTTATCCCTTCCTAATTCAAAGGTCGAACATGACCAAGCCAAAGGATCCAGAATGAATCTAACAGTCTGGCTAGAACAGAGAAATCTTTATAGTGAAAGATTGCTTTTGTATGGCAGTTTCAGGGATGACAGGTTGTAATTTGTCATTCAGAAAAAGGCAAGCTTGATTCTGCTCAATGATATCCTCTACATCCAATTGCAGATTCCAAAATAATAAAGACCCTTGTAAGGTACATCAAAGAGTTGTTGCACATGTTGTTGGATTACATTTATATAGACAGAAAGTGGCTTGTGGCATTTTTTTTTTTTTTTTTTTTTTTGTATATTGAATTGGAGAAAAATATGTTTGTTGTAAAGTGTGTATATTATTCCTCAATTGCTGGATAAATCCTGAAATTATAAGACTTGCCTTTGTAGAAAGAAAAAAAAACTCTCCAAGAAGATGTAAGGACTAATCATACAGCAATGCAGATGAAGAGACTCCTCAGTCCTCCCGCAGACAGAAAAGGTTACCCAAAAAGATTACAAGAGTATCTGTCCACTGTTCAGTGGCATGACACTTAAAACTGTCTTTTAGCTGATAGTGAAACCATTTCACCATCCCAATAGAAGCTGGATAGTAACTTGTAGTCCATGTACTCCGAGAGTCTAGGAATCTTGTAAGCATCTGAAACAATTCAGATTCAAATTGAGAGCCTCTGCCTAAAGAGACTATCTTCTTGACAACTTGAGCAAGGAAACAGTGGTAAAAGTTAACCATACTCAACAAACAATACACTTGCACAAAATCTTATGCAACAGAAATTCAGAAACAGCTTTATTCTTTACAGTGAAAGAGATATACCTTCCTCATTAACCAAATAATTATGAAAAAGTAATTCTATCTGTTAGCAATACATTTTTGAATATTTTAAATAATTAGGTATTGGTGAAAATGTAATGGTATTGGCCTTAAATCATGACTGGGATACTGACATAGAAGTCACTAATTGTAGCAGAAGGAGATTCACACACATTCGGCCAGTCTGCTTCTCCTCAACTGCTGATTCGCATTCAAAGTGATCAATGCCAAAGGATCATAAGATGCCACAACTTCATATTCTGAAACTGCATAATCTACTTTCAATTCAATTAGTCTCATAATGTTTAAATCTAATCATACATCAATGTCAGTATGATGGGGGAAATGAAGTCTTAAAGAACAAATGAACCGAGTATGAAGCACCACAAAAAAAAAGAAGAAAACAGGAAGCTAGAAAAAAAGAACAGATGAAAGTTTACAATGAGTAAAAAACTAATGAACTAACTGTGAAGCAAAAAGAGCAGTTGAACACACCACAATACAAAGATTGCAAAGTAACAAAAAAGAACCAGAGAAGCAAATTCACAAAGAAGAAATAACAAGTTTCTATCGCTTGAAGAGATGAACAATAAGAGAAGGTTTAAGTAGATATTGAAAACAGGATAGCCTTTTTTTAAAAACAATAACTTTTTTGCCTCTTGAACAACTAAAAAAACCTCACATACTAAAATATTAAATTACTTCTAGCAATAATAGCAATATTATACATCTTCTAGCATTTCCAATTTATTAAAAAAATGAGTAAATAAATACATAAAATGAATATGTAAAATCAAATTTAAAATGAAATAGGACTTGTGCTCCAATCACATATATTCTTAAGAAATTTGAATAAACATAAGAAAATGCAAATATACATAGAAAATTCAAAAAAAAATTTAAAACATGCATCATTTTTCATTCAGTAATAAACCATCTTAATTTACATACTTTGATGGGTCTTTATTTATAAATGTGATTTTAAAAAAAGTTTTAAATTTATCAGTACAATGCTTAAGCTTATTTTAAATATTTAAATCACATTAATAATGGATGGAACAATTCTTAATTTGCCTTGCTATGAATATTTATAGCTGTATAAATGTTTTTTAGTGCTTGCACTTTTTGTGAATAGCTTCATTAGATATGCAGAACAAAGCGTATTTCCTCTCCCATTTTACAATCTATGTACAGTCATTTCATATTTTCTTCTTAAGATATTAGTAACCCTGGTACAGCATTGTTGTTATGTTCCTAAAAAATGCTGAGTTAAGTGAATAAATGTAATGCAAAATAAATAACTAGTGCAAGAAAGAGGGAATCAAGCTCAAAAATTTGAAAAATATAGTACATTCATTCATATAATTAGGATAAATATATTTATTTAAGAAATTTCCATCCACAGATCACATATTAATATGCATTAAATATTTTCCACCCAATATAGTTCAAGGTTAAAAATTAATTCACAAAATTGAAAAGCATAATAGTTTTCTGAAAAAAATTTAACAATTGAAATGGGGGGAGGGATTATAAATAACAGGATAAAAATTTTCTACAACATTAAGCAAAAAAATTATAAAACTTTATATTCCGGGAGCTAATTGAAATTCAAATTCTAATAATTTTTTAATTTCATTAAAATTTTACTTAAATTTCGTTTGACAGTGGATGCTTTACAGCATATATGCCATAAAATATAGCTAGAACGCTTCTATTCAGAAGGTAATCTTGAATAACATGCATGTTCAAAACGACAATTTCCAATGTGATACCTAGAGTATTTAAATGTTTTTTTTATACTATGTTGTACAAAGATGTACCTAATTTCAAATATGGCTCTTAAAAAAATGTTAGAGATTTAATTCTCATATATTAAGAGTGAAAATGTATTTTAAGATGCTGAGTAAAATGAGAGTGTTTACCTCAATTCTGAAAGTATTACAGAAATGCTGTATTAAAAGGAAATTACCTATACTTTTAAGATAACAGTGTCTTCAGCATTGTTTTAGACAAAGAAAT
This sequence comes from Nephila pilipes, assembly GCA_019974015.1. NCBI lineage: Eukaryota > Metazoa > Arthropoda > Arachnida > Araneae > Nephilidae > Nephila > Nephila pilipes. The sequence goes on from BMAW01025475.1 coordinate 275,874, forward strand.
ATTGAAATAGCAATGTACATGTCATTAAAGATAAACTTCACGTTTTTCAAATATGATCACATAAAGAATGCCTGAGTAATAATCTCAAATTCCATATCATGCAAATTTAGACAACTAGTTGTATTTAACAGGCAATAGCTGTAATATTTTAGATAATCTATATTGAAATGGTGATAAAAATTTCCATTCCTCCAAGTATAAAACTCAGAGACTGAGAAAATAAATAATTTTCAAAGTAAAAATTAAATTTTAACTATCTCTATGGTAAATTTTTGCAATGAGTAGAAAATGCACAAAAATATTAACTGGTGAATTTATAAAAACATCTCACAAAAAAGATAAGTAGTGGATATTGAAATACAGGTATTATTATCAATATTCACAGATAAATGTCAATTTTGTATAAAGAAAAACATTTTTATAAAAAAAAACTTTCAACTCTACAATTTTTAATTAAAGTGAAGTATCGGGAACAAAATTGACAACTGGCAAACTTTTGATGTCATAACAATTTCAATCTGGTGAATCAGTTTTGTTGACTCTGGATAGAACTCTTGAGAAACTTCAGCATGATCGTGTTTTCTTGCTGGATTGCTATGTGTTAAAAGCAGCACACAATTTTGAAATAAAGAAGTTATTTTATAAATGCTTTATATAGTTGTTTACCTTTTAACCATTCCTCCCCCCCCCCAAAAAAAAATCATTTATTGTCAAAATCTGAATATTATTTCTAATTAAAATTTTTAATTATGATAATACTAAATTTATAATTAGTATACTTATACATTATGAATATAATTATAAATTTTAAATAACTTTAATTCTAAGTCGTTCCTAAAAATAATAATAATTATTTGTAATAACTTGTGATTAAATATTGTTGCTTCATAAAATTACTAAAATTTTATGATCCTCGTTTAATTACATTTAAATTTGTCAATTTTTTTTTACCTAAATCGGTTAAGGTTTACTGTTCATTTTTGACGTTGCTATTTATGTATTACTACTATGGCAATCTATCTTCTAAGTCTCAATGTTTTCACTGCAGTAGCCAGTATACTTTGCTTTAACTAAATTTTTTAATACAATCTAGTTATTCAGATGGAAAATAAGAAAAAATTTCATAAGTACCTTCTTCACTTTCACCGAAAAGGCTTTCATCCGAGTCTAAAAGTTCTTTTTTGGCAACTGCATTAAGATCACCTTCTTTATTGAATTTCAATAACTTAAATAAGAAATATAATTAAAAAAATTATTTCTTCCTCATTAATATATATAAACATTTCAAAAAGATATTTTAATAAAACTGATCAGTATTTATAAATAAAAACACATTTGAAAAATAAAACTCCCTTTCCCCAGGGATTATTTTTTATTTACTGTAGTTTTTCAATAAAACAGATAATTCCACTTGAAAAATTTGCTAAATGGCATGCTATCAAGATCGTTAAATAAAACATTCTACACGCCATATGCTTTTGCACTATCCATTTTAAGATATCTCATTTACTAACTTTAAAAAAAAAAAGAAAAAGAAAGAAAGTCTTTCTCATTTACATGCAGCAGTTTAGACCCTTAGTTACTAAATCCATGATTAAGTGAACACCCAATAATAGCATTAATATAAATTAAATAAGAATATAACTTCCAAAATTGACATGAACTTTCAGCATAATAAATATTTGCATTAAATTAAAGACTAAATAATTTATTCAAGAAAATAATTTTAACATGTATGCTATTTTTTACAATATGTAAGTCAATAACATGTTACAAAGAAACATTTATTCAAAGAACACTTAAAATATTTGGTTTATACTTTTATCAACCAATCCTTAATTGAATGACTTTTTTACAGGGTTTTTTTTTTTTAAAAAAAAAAAAATCTCTCATACATGGCAAATTTTATTTGCTTTGCCCTAATCTAAGATCCCTGTTGTTCAAAATAACTAATTACTTAAGCATAGTTGAACATAAAGCTAGCCCCAAAGACCATAAAATCTTGAAAATAATCTCTTACAAAAACCAAAACTGTAACCAGAACATTTCACTATCTGAGAAATAGTGTTTAATACACATGCAGTGACTCTCTTTAACAGCAGCGCCATAAGTTAGAATGCCTTACTAAATAGCCAGAATGAGACGTCTTTTTCAGCCTGGTTGGTCAGGTACAACAAAAAGAGATCAGTCAACTCTTCTTAGGACCCATTGGACCAGTATTCAAAACAAATGCTACCAGCTCCCAATGACGAGGTCACCAAAATCTCTCGCTTCCCTGGAGTAGAAAAAAATATCCTGGTGTTTCAGAAATTGTCCCATAGCAAAATGGAGATCTGGGGTTCAAACACTAGTTTAGTTTTTATTAACGTTGCACTAGAAGCAACACAAGGACTATTGTCGACGGACCTCATAATTCTGAGCCTCGGTCATCAAGTGACGAAAACAACAACTGAGTTGGCACCCCCTTCTCCAAACTTCCACACCAACGGGAGGACTTTGGGCCACGACAGATTTAACATGCATCAGCCCTGGCTGCACAGCGGGTCTTTAACGGCCAAGGATCAAATCCACATCTGAATGAAAACCATTAAGCTACCGCTACCACGGCTTGAACACTAGATGGCAGCACAGCTTAGAACTACTGGTTGCACATGACCCCGACACAAAACACTTGCCTCTATATGTCTAATTAGGACAATCACGCATAAATCACGACCAGTGATAGTCCCATTCTGGTGCACATGTTGACGAGACACCCCACTCAACTAGAGACAGCCGATGATTCAAATGGAAACAATTCCCAACAAAACTCAATTCAACTGGGACAGGATGTATATCAATTGCAGTAATAGCTGAAAAAAACAATAATCTTTACAAATACAAATGTTTTTCTTTGTATCATGCCGATGATACTGGAGGGGGAATATGCAACAACTCTCTTCAACAACTACGACTGAAGTCTTACTAACTTAAAATGCTTTCACTTAACATGCTTCATAATAAAAGAATACAAAGAATCTTAAAATTTTTTACTTTGGATTCAAAAAATTCTGAAATGAATTTAACTTATCACTTTATTAACTTATGACAAAGAGAGAGAAAAGGTTGATTTATCATAAATAGTTAAAAATAATTTGTTGATATTTAAAAACATGCATTTCAAAATTTGTACATTTTTTTAACATTTTATCAACTTGGGAACTTCTGAAGGTTTTTTGTTTTTAATAGAAATTATTTCTACGCTACAAAATCACAATTCTTGCATTGTGTTCATAAGAAATAAATTTCAAATTTCACTAAATATGTAAAGCTATGAAATTTTAGTAAAACAGGGCTTACTTCATTTACACACAAACATTCTTAAAACAATTAAAACTATACACTAACTAGTGAATCACTTTATATAGTATTACTCATTAACAAAGTAAAAATGCATGCCTTTTTATTTTGATTCCCTTCTTCTTCAGATGTTGACAAACAAATGGAACTTGATGATTCACTAATTTTCTTCTTTCTTGGCACTTGATAATAGAACAAAAATTAAATTATAAATTTCCAAGAAATTTTTATATAAAGCTTAAAGTGTCAATAAGTTTAAATCAAGTAGAAGTATTTTGAAATTTTAAAGATAAATGGATATCCATAGAGAGAGAGGAATAAAGGTGCAATTTAATGGCACAAGAGTCAGATATGACTGCTAAGCCACACAAGGTGCCACTGTGATCAAGACATTCATAAAGATGGGGAATGAAATTTTTTTTTAATTGGTTGATGAGTGTCTAAAATAGAGAAGGACTGTCACGGTTACCAGGGAGTACATCATCCATGTTTACCATAGAATGAATCTGATGGGAAAGAAAAATTATCACTAGTGTGCCTTGGATGAGTGATGTGGTCTTAACTTCCTACCTACAGCTGGTCTTACCTTTAGGTAAGACCAGCTGTAGTATAGACGGAATATATGTAGTATAGCTGTAGTATATTTTCTCTGTAGATGCCTTCTGGTAAGTTTAGCCAGTCTTACCTTTAGGTAAGACCGGCTATACTTACCAGAAGGTAACTCCTTTGAGGGCATCTACAGAGAAAATATTGAGTAAAATATTCATACATTTTATAATCCAATCATTACAAAATAATGTTTTGAACTTAAAAAGATATATTTCAGTCTGATTTTATTTCTACATTATTCAATAAACAAAATTCATGATAATTCAGAAATACAAGTTAAATAGGGCAACAAATATTTAGATATTCAAGAAACAACAAAAGTCAGAGACAAGCTGTTTCCAATGTCAAATATATTTAATATTAATTTTAAAATTGTTCACAAAATGTTTTTAAAGAAAAAATCTAAATTAACCCATAAAAACAGAAGAAGCCCGCAAATAACATACATGATATAAGTAGTTATGGAGATATTTACTTTCAATTTATGTTGGATTCGTACACATTTTTTTGTTATAAAGGATAAATCTCTTTATGTGTAATTACACACACAGATATATATATACACACACCTACATCAGGCATTACCCATTGTATTTTTTAGAATTTTGACATACTTATTGGAAAAATTTTATTACAAATTAATATTAAAATGAACAAACATATTTGAGCCGCTCAGAAGCCAATGTGGTTAAGTCCATTTTTTGATATTTTCTGATTTTTGGAAATTTTGATGAAATAAATAATAATCTTCTTAGTTATTAAAAGATTTACTCTTTGGTTACTTTTTTCTAGGTTAGACAGCTCTTTTTTTAATAGCTTCTGAATATATTGTCTAATAATTTCAGAAGTCATTGTGAATAAGTCCACCTTTTATCAATATTTTTTTACATAAATTTCTTATCTTTTTCAGCTGCCAAAAGATAAAAGTCCTAAAATTTTTAAGATGCTGTCATTATTTCAATAAATACTTACGTTTTTATTTACACATCCTGTACATATCTTGTTTTTTCGCAGAGTTTACACCTCGAAAAAAGACTTTATACACTTTTCTAATTAAATTAATAAACCAAGAATTTTAAAAACTAATGTATCAAAAAACATTAATTTTCTCAATTTTTGTGTTTTGGACTTAACCGCATTGGCTTCTGAGCGGCTCATTTCAATCCATTGTTATTACAGCAAAAACTAAGTTGTTGTACAATAATTCTTGCTGGAAGTGGGAAGGTTGATCCAATAAATATGTCCGATATGTCATATTTTAAATTAATAGGAAAAGAACTAGAGAAACTACACATCTTTTCTTTATCCTGAAATATTTGCTCTGTACTCCAACCAACAGGAACTAATTTTCAATATAATTATGCCTCATTTAATGAATAAATTTGCAGAAAGGGAATAAAATTTTTGTGTTTAGAGAAAATTAATCACATTTAATAAATAGTTATCACTCGCATAAGATAACTGAGAAAAAATGGATCATCAATACAAAACAGAATGCTAGGTTTAAAATCTGATGAATGGAGGAGGAGTGTCACTGCACAAAATTCAATAAGAATAAACAATGCCTAAGTATACTTTTTTAATCAAAATTAATAAAAAAAAAAAGTATTTGATATGCACTATAGAGGACTTGGTGAAAGTCAATGCTGAAAGATCTTGTTCATTTTACAATACAAATTCTGATAAATTGCTATGTTAATCACAGCCTAAGAAACAGATCATTCTAAAAGTTAAAAGACTGTTTTGCATTTTATTAACAATTTGTATTTTATATAATTCAGATTTAGTCCATAAAGTAAAATAATTATGTTTTAATTCATTTTTCGAAAAAAAAAAGGAAAAAAAAATATGAATCTTTTTTGTAGATTGCAATTTCTTTAACTACTAAACACATATTGAACTTTTACAGTACTAACATATCAATTGAAATAATAATGTTATCACTCTTAATTATAGCTCTTGCATACATAAATTTATAATTTTTGAATACGTTTGCAATGCTAGTTCTTTCTGAAAAAGGAGTTTATGAAAAAGAAATAAAAAGCAAATAATTCTTTAACCTTTTTAAAATTGTTATTTTTTCCAGAATTTTATATTGTAATGCAAATTGTGAATGAAATTATTTCTGAATACTGCATTAATTAGAGAAATTTAAAGTATCTTTGGAACTCAAAATTGAATTCAGCAATAATAGTAAAAGTTCATTTTGTCAAATTTATTTTCTGATGCAATACATTCTAATGTTTCATTCAAAAAGGAAAAAAAAAATGTTCTATTATTTCTAGTAAATAAGTAATTTATAAAGTGCATGCAATCGAAACTTCAACAATATAATGAAAAAGAAATTTCCCAAACACCCGTTTAAATTTTTGCTAAGGTCAGGATAATGCAGAGCTAGCATGTCAAACTTGCAACCAATAAAAAAATTGGAGAAAATTTATTATTACATTTATATGAAAATTGCATTTATTAGTGGTGAAAGCAGGTATCAGACATATATTACATGCATTTTATTCGAATTCAATAAAAAATTAAGGAGTAATTATTTATGACGTATTTTTGAAAATTGCATTGTTACTGGTGAAAGCAGACATCAAAAATATACACAAAAACAAGATAAATTTTTGAAAAGTGGTCAGGTAAAAAAAAAAAAACATTTTAGGTTAACTAAAACAATAGCCCCTTAAGTGGCTAAAAAATCAAAAGTTCTATACAAAATTTTGCAAAGTACTGATTTAGCAACACAAGGTGCACTTTTTTTTTATAATTATTGTTAAATTACTCCTTTAAATATAAGAATTAAAGTAAATGATAAAATATTTAGAAATGGACAAAAGTAAACTTTTCCAATATTAAAATTAAGGGGAATAATAAATTATTACATTGAATATTATATCAGCTAAATGTAATTAAAATTGAAGCAAAAAATAAAAAAAGTGAAAAGTGATCTGGTATGCCAAGTTTCTTAGTTTTTGTTATTAACATCACACTAGAAGAAACACGAGGGCTATTGGCGAAGGACATCGTAATTTTGAATCTCGGTCAAATGACGAGGACAACACCTGAGCTGGCACTCCCCTCTCCTTACTTCCACATCACGCCAACGGGAGGACTTAGGGCCCCAACAGATTTAACATGCAACAGCCCCGGCTACACGAAGGGTCTTTAGCAGCCAAGGATCGAACCTGCGGCTGAACGAAAACCGCCAGCCACAAATCCGAAAGATCTGGTATGCCACAAGGCTTCACCAAAAACAATAGCATTTTGGGTGGCTAATAAATTCAATGATGACAATTAAAATAAATATTTAACTTTTAAAAGATAATTTTATGTTTTTTTATTCACTTTGTAGCAAAAGTCATTTCACTGTGAACTAACTGCAAGCAATTAGAAATAATTTCAGAGGATGAAAAAAAAAATCTTGTGGGAAATATGAACGGAAATTTCTAAAAGAGCTTTTTTTAAATGATGCAAAATTTTCATCAAATGATTGAATTGAAAAAAGTTTTAAAGTACATAAATAAATTTACTGAAATAAAACAACAAACTTAGTTCAAGAAACAAATAATTACCTTTGATTTTTTTTGGAACTTCTTTTGAATCTTTTGCCATTCCATTTGAGAATGGTTTTCTTTTTTTTGGTTCTTTCAATAATGCTTTAATTTCTTTATCCATTTCTTCCAGTATAAGATATTCTGGTAATTGCACAGTAGTTTCTCCATTAACTAAAAATTCATCACATTTTTTAATGACAACAGAAGTTTTCATCTTCAACTTTGGATCATTGTAATCAAGATTTTTACGAATCTTTGGCATTGGTTTAATTAATTTGTTTGTGAATTTTCCAATGCTTTTTTTCTCATCAACATCAGATGAAAGATAAATAGAGCTTCCTGAACTAGCATGTTCTTCCGAAGAGTTAAAAAACAATTTTCTATTTACAGATTTTTTAGTTGTCTTATGTTTTTTCAATGAAATCTTACAATCTGAATCAGAATTTGAACTTTTATTTTTCACCTTTACAGTAACTATGTCACTGTTAACCCTATTCATATTTTTACCATGTATGTCTAATGCCTCCTTTGATTTGGGAGTTTCATCAGGTTTTATTCCTTCCTTTACTTCTAAATTAGACAATTTAACCTCATTACCATGCTCTTTACCATCTTCTATCACACTAGGAACTTTAGATTCACTTCCACTTAGATTACTATCAGAAGAGTTTAATAATGACAATTTAGCATTGTAATTATCTTCAATGATCTTTGATTTGTTAATATTGTCAGATAAAGCTTCATCTTTCAAACTGTCATTAACAGAGATATTTAAACTATTTTCTTTATGTTTATCACTATCTTTGTATTCATCATTATCTTTGTATTCTTCATTATCTTTGTATTCCTCATTATCTTTGTATTCCTCATTATCTTTGTATTTATCATTATCTTTGTATTTATCATTATCTTTGTATTTATCATTATCTTTGTATTTATCATTATCTTTGTATTCCTCATTATCTTTGTATTCATCATTTACTTTGTATTTATCATTATCTTTGTATTTATCATTATCTTCATTTAAATTTGTTTTATCTAAATTATTTTTTACTTCTTTTTCCTCTTCAGACTTTTTCTTAGCCTCTAAATATGAAGTATACTGACGAGATAGAGACTTGATGACCAGATTTAACTCTCCTTTATGGCCATTTACAATTTCTTCCAATTTCTTGATGATATGCTTGAGACTTTTAGAATGAGACATCCCTATATTTTTTAATTTTTCAAGTCTTCTGTGAAAAGACTTGCATGCATCATTTGCTGCATCAAATGCAGGTAAGACCCAATCATGAGTTTCTGTCCAATTTTGAATACCATTCTGCTTTATGACCAACGCTGAACTTGCCTTCCTGTCTTTTCTATCTCGTGCATTCTTACAATATTCTAAAATTAAATCACAGAAAGATACTTTGGCTTTAAGTTTTTCAGGCATGCATACATAACATTTCCAACCCTCTTTACTCATTTCACTAACTGCAGCTCGTCCGAAATTTCGACGGACACATGTACTGCAAAAAGTATTAGGGCAAAAGTCACATAGGTAAAGTTTTCCTCCATTTCCACACCATGTACAGTAATTATAATTTCCATATTCATCTTGAGAGAATTCACTTGTTCCATAAAAACCAGCACAGTCCTAAAAAAGTTAAAATATATATATTAATAAAAACTTTTTAAATTGAGTTAAATTCAATAGAATATATAACTAGGAAATATGACAGTAATATTACAAAAAACATTTGATTTATCAATTTTAGTTCTTAAATAAAGGCTAAAAAAATATGTTGTGCCTGAAAAGTAAAAATATCTTACACTAGTAACTACATAAATTAATTTAGGAGTTCAAGTTAAGCCAAAATGCCTATATTGGAATTTTCTTGGTTTGAGCTACTAACAGTAAAGGTCAATGAAACCATTAGAGAAAATCCTGATAAGGGTAACAATAAAAGCTGTATAGGAATGTGTTGCTAATTTAAACAAACAAGATCATATATTTTAACCTAAATGTTATACATTATATTTGTCTGTTAAAAGAGAACCATCCACACACTCTACCAGAGTGGAAGATTCTGCTTTTTTTCTCCCCACCACAGTTTTAAAAAGATTAAACATTCAAAAATTAAAATGGTATAATCAGGTTTACATAGATAATACCAGTGTAGTTCTATTGGTTTATATAGACCAATCAGTGGTATCTGGTAAACTCAGAATAATATAAAAAGGTTATTTCCCTTACTTGCAAAATTTCAAATAAAGAAACTGAGTGAGGGGAGTGACAGTGGAGTTTTATGGTGCAAGAGCCAAAGCAGGTTGTGCTGTGCCAAACAATTGTTAAAATAAATTAAAAATTAAATTTTAAAAATATGAGACAAGACACAAGGGGATAAAAAAAGTAAAAAGTTAAAATTTCAAATATGGTGTAAAAGACCAATTTTATTTAAAAAAGCAAATAAGTTACAGTGGGGGGTTTCCCTACCAAGTCAAGACAGGTTTAAAACTGATGAATCAAAGAAAATATGATGATGATCAAAGACAGGACAATCAATTAAAATGTGAGGTACGGTGTAAAGAACATGGCAAGAAGGACACTCGGGAACACCCTCCTGAAACAAAAGATGTTTGTGAGTAAATCAAGCACGTCCAATGCAAAGTCAAGTCAATCTGACATCCACTCTTTGCATTGGAAGAACAGGACATTCTCTAATGATAGGCATCACAGAGTGTAGTTTATTTGACAGAAGACTCCATTATTCCTGCCATATCTGATGAATAAGCTTTAAGATGTGACATCTTATGTCTTCTAGCAGGACTGCGAGCTGCAGAGGATTCATTGCTAATCGTGCAGCCAAGTCCGCTAGTTTATTGCCTGAAATACCAACATGATTAGGTATCCAACAAAATTTTATAGTATAATGCCTGCTATACAGATGGTCCCAAATAATATCAACAATATCAACTACAACAGGATGACTGTGATTGTATAGATCTACTAATGTTTCTAGGACACTCATGTTATCAGTATAAACTATGAATTTTCAAGAATTGGTTTTCTCAACTAATTCAAGGGCACAGCAAATGACGACAGCTTCGGCAGTATATATACTGCAGGAAGCATCAAGACAGACTGTTCCTGATGTAATTTGAAACAACACCATAGCAAATGTATCCCTTTCCTTTCCATCAGTCCGTTTAAATTGGAATGAAATCTTCATACTGACTAAGACCAAAAGAAAATAACCTTCGGAAAACAATTAGAGTTGTGGTGCATTTGCTGTATGAGGCAAAGAGGTTATGACAGGTCCATCCGCAATCTTGTCACTAACAGTCCCCTAGGGGAATTTTCGGGCCTTAGAAATTATTTTTATTAGAAAGCTTCCTCCAAAGAAGAGAACGTGATCATGCAAATTAAGACTGATATATATAGTATAAGCTTTCAAGAAGGAGAGAGGGATGGATATATAGGATAGACTTCTAACTAAATTGTTCTGTAGATTGATAGATTGATAAATAAATTAAATAAATTAAGTGTTTTAGAAATGTCGACCCATCCTTCCCAAAAACACCCTGACAGGGTTATGATAAATAAACTTTGGCATATTCCAAGGAGGGAATTTGTAAAACTGCCATTGCTGGACACTTAAGCCATACAGGCTGAGTTCCTCAATATCTTTCACACTCTCGGAAAACAGAGGGATGCAAGGTAGAGAACTGTACAATCTCCCTAAAGACGGACTGATATACATATTCTGTAATGGGCGAGATGGTACGGGTGACATTCTAAAATAGTAATTGAGATAGTTTCCTACACCGCAAAGTCAAAAGTAACTGGTTACAGAGTACATATAGACTGTGCACAACACAGAGTACATATAGAACATATAGACAATGGGTGATGCTCAAAACACACAACAGCAGATTTTCAGAGCATTGTAGCAGACAGGGTCAAGTTTCTACAAGATAGTTTTGCAAGTAGAACCGTAAACGATAAATCTGTAGTCGATCCGAGACAAAATCACCAACTGGTACACTTAGAGTAACGAAGTTCGATCCACTCCCCATGCGGTGATGGACAACACCTTCAAGATACTGAAGAATTTCTCACACTTCTTACGCAGATATAAAATGTGCAGAAGGAAAGTGAGTTTTCAGTTGAAGGAAGCGGACGCTGGGAATAGATGTATCACAGATACAAATGTCAGGAATTATTAATAAAACTTCTTTCAACAGGTCTCTCTAAAAAAGTTTAACATCATTTTAACAACAGCCATTTTAAAAACAAATTTCACATTTTTTTAAAGCCCTTTACAAAAATACTTATCATTCGTTGCAGAAAAAATTCAATTCAAATATGGGATTGAAAATAAGCTTTATTTCAATATAAAAATTACCAAAAAAAAATAAGCTTTATCTCAATAACATTTTTTTTTCTAAAATGGAAACACTTTTTTACAAAATATTATAATACAGATGAGAAAATAAAGCCAGAAGAGAAGAGCGCTGACCAGAGAAGAGCGCTCAGCGGTTTTGTTCTAATAAAGAGGATGCTGCAGGAGCTAACTTAAGTTCCTGATTCATGATGCCATCTATCAAGCAAATAAAGAACTAGTTTTACAATATTAAGACCTGTTTCCAACAAAAATGCACATAACTACTCTTGCTAGCAGAGATACTATGCCCATGCATATCACACCTAGTACAACCAGGTTATTGAATGCGGTCTGAAATCGTCGCTCAAATAGGCGCAATGATCCTTCGCAGGAAATTTGCTGGTCGTTGATATACAAGGAACCATGAACAGATGGTTGGAGCTGGGAAAGAATGAGAGAAATGTGACAAATGAAAAGAGTGGGGCTCAAAATGCTCCCCTGAGGAACTTCTGCAGGGTTGATATATCTATGTCAGAGTCAATTTGTGTGGTGCAAGATTTAAAAAAAAAAATTTTCTTGGAAGCATATGAAACTCCAAGGGTAGACAAACGTTGCAACACAATATGCCTAGTGCCTCTGGGTAAGTGACTTTATTTTTGATCTTCATTGCTGGGACCTTTTTTTCCAAATTCTAAGTTGGACATGATCCAGAATAGGAGGAATAGTCAGCATTACAGTAGACACATTGCTCCTTCAACATGCAGTCTGCACTGTCGTATACAACCTAAGCACAGCAAACACATGTGGTCTGACCATGACAGTTTGTTTTCGAATGTCCATAATGCTGACACTGAAAACAGCAGAGTGGATTTGGAATAGACGGTCTAAAGGGACATTGAAGGAACACAGCCATAACACACTGTAGAAGTTCAGGCATCAAAAAAATCATGATGAGATGCTTGGAAGGAAGCACTTTACCATCCCAACGAATTGTAATGCTCCGAACATCACAGACTTATTGTTCTTGCTTGAAATCAAGAATCTTCTCCTTTGACGCATTCAACAAATCTGCGGCTGATGTTACCTCCCATGAAAAATTAGGACTGCGGTGAGGTGCAAAGGTCACATCAAACTGAGCCAATTGGCACAGATTCATAAGGGTGGAAGCTGGTTTCATAGATGACACTTCCAAGAATAAATCACCAAAGCGCATCTTCCGAATCGTCTTCATGGACCCTACACTGGCTGTTATAGTTTTCTCGATTAGAAACGGTGACAAATGTCACTTTTTTGCATAATTAAAAACCTTGCATTACTATTTTTAGACATTTGTTGCTAAACTATGGGAGAATGGGTAGACAGAATTGGACCTACATTGAGGCATGGAAGTTTTGAATACATAAGAAGTTTTTCTTTACTTCAGTGTACCTCCACCGATCTAGGAGTCCAACAAGGGTGGCAACACAGTGGCCATCTGAACAATGTCAGGTACGGCACTTACCCTAGAGGTGACAATGAAGGATAGTAATACTTTAAATCCATCGATTTACCCGAGGCACCCCTAACTGCTATACTAACTCTATAGTTATGACGTTGGGGTTCGAGAAGAACCCCTCAGAAGCGATCGCCAGCTGATTGACAAAAGCAGGCTCACACCTGCCACCCGTCTATGGAGAAGCATGGATCAAAGGAGAAGAAACAGGATCACCAGACTCCACTTTCCCTCACTTGGGTTGCCACATATGGCAAACATGCGGATCAGGTCAAAAAGTAACACACCGATCAATAACTCCCGAGACTAACCCAGAGATGGCGCTCGTAGTAAACCAGTAACCAGGTCTTTCTAGAGTACTAACCTTTGCTTGAAACGTGTCAAAATTTTAAGTCGATCGGACCAGGAAAAAGGTTTTTTGAAGTGAAGTGAAAAAGATTTTTTCCAAGTGGGTGCCGCGATTACTTTTGATGGAACAAAAACAGCAACGAGTCGATGATTCAGAAAGCTGTTTATCGCTATTTACTTGCAACAAAAAAGATTTCTTGCGAAAAAAAGAAGAAAAAAAATTGGGGAAAAAAAACAAAAAAAAAGATTTGGAAAAGCGTTGGAACGATTGTATCACCCTAAAAGGTGATTAACAAAAGGTGTTATGTTGATGAATAAAAAAAAAAATTTGCAAAAAAAATGTTGTTTTCAATGTTAGACTCGGGAGTTATTGATCGATGTGTTACTTGATCAGATGTTAATGGAATTTAAATGAATTTTTTTTTTTAGTTTTAAATTCACAACTAAATAAATATAAAAGTAAATACAGAAAGTAAAAGAACAAAAAAGTACCAAACATAAAATAACCGGAAAATCAACCCCAAACAGAAATAAAAAGACCTATAATGGAGCTTTGTAAATGAAATTGGAACAAAGCAAAGATTTTCCCTTCTTTCTTTACAAGGGTTTTCCCATTCTGGTATCTTGGGGATGTGGCCACCTGTACTCAATCAAAGATGAGCCCCTGAGAGGAAAAACAGAAAAAAAAAAGATGCCAATCTGACAAGAGGGTCGAAAATAAAGAAGGATCACTAGGATTGTGAGTGAGTGATAGTAGGTTTTAATGGCGCAAGAGCCAAAGTAGGCTATGCTGCACCAAACACTGGTTAAAATCTATTAAAAAGTAACAGCCTTAAAAACCTTGTAAAAGGCCAATATGACAAAGGCAAATAAATGGCAAATAAATTATGGTGGGGTTTTTCCCCCACCAAGTCAGATAAGATTTAAAACAGATGAATGAAAAAAAGTCCGGCGATAATGATGAAACACCGGACAGTCAATTAAAATGTGATGAATAGAGTAAGGGACATGACAGGAAGGACACTCGGGAGCATCTTCTCCAAACAAAAGATGTTTGTGAGTAAATCGAATATGTCCAATGTCCGAGTATGATTGGATTTTAGATTTAGCTTTTTTTAAAAGACTTAACAGAATATTTGAATGATTTAAATTTGAGACTTCAAGGAAAAAATTAATTTATTAATAATATGTTCCAAACAATTACAGCGTTTGAAAGAAAATTGAAATTTTGGCTTAATCAAATAAAAGTAAATGATTTGACACATTTCAGTACTTTGGCTGCACATAAACTTGTGAGTTGCACAAAATATGCTGCATTAATTTTTGATTTAATTCAAGAGTTTGAAAGTAGATTTCAAAACTTTTGAAAAAAATGAAGAGTATTTCAACATATTTTCTACCTTATTTTCTCTATAAATAAATAAATTGCCTTCAAATCTTCAAATGGAATGCATTGAACTGCAAAGTGACTTTCAACTGAAAGAAAAATTTGGGAATGTTTTTTTACTTGAGTTTATAAAAATTACCTACCCAGCGATAAATATCCTATTTTTCACAATCATACTTTATTAATGTCTTCAGCTTTTGGCGGTACCTATATTTGTGAACAATTATTTTCAAGAATGAAGCATACAAAAAGCAAAAGTAGGATAAAGAAAGAAAAATGCAATGTCCACATTAAAGAGCATTCAGAAAGACACTTTAAAAGTTGTTTCAGAAATTTATACAGCTAAGCACAGAAGTGCATTACATCAGATGGGAGCTATTTCATAAAATATTAAATGGAGTATGTATTTCATACAATAGTTTTTGGAGTTATTAGATTAATCCTGGAAAATATTGGCTGGACCTCATAAGAAAATCCCATTTGTTTCCTGCTTTTCTCACAACATCATTATGACATTATATTAGAGGAATAAATGATAAAAAGCAAAATATAACAGCAACATAAAATAAGTAGAATTATTGTAAAATAAAGTTAATAGAACAAATTTGGATACACATTAAAAAAATTTTAAAAAAATTTGCATAGAAGATTAATGTCTAAAAATTAACATAAGTGAAAAAAAAAATTAATGAACTGTTATTTAAAGATGGTTAGGAAATGATTTTTTTAAATGTAAGATAATATATAATTTTTAAAGCTTACTTCTTTTGATCTCCTATAAGTGTAAGTATTTAGTACTTTATTTATCAGAAATAATCTGACAGATATCTTAGTTAAGCAGCTCAAGTTTTTATGAATCCTATATCATTTTACATTTAAAAAAATTATTTTTATACCTTTTAGTCCATCTTTAAATAAAAACTTAGTTTTTAATTTTTTTACTCATATTTAATTACCTTCAATCTAAAAATTTAAGACTAAAAAGCAATTATTTGAGCTAAAAGTGAATACTATTCAGTCATCAGAGTCATATATGTATACAAAACTTCAAATTGATTGAATGATAGAGGTGGACAATAATTCAAGAACACACAAGAAGCAAGGTTCCCCTTAAGTCTGTAAATGCTGTGTGAACTAGAATTCGCATTTCAGAATTATAGAAATTTCGCTTACCTGTCACACAGACGGCTTTCTAAATTTGATTCTTGATTAAATCCACATGCTTAACATCAGTAAATTAGATTGTTTCTATGATGTCACACAATTTAACACTGAGTATAAAATAAATTTTTCCCTATTAAATTTCAAAACATTCCAAGTCATTCTTCAAGAAAGGCAGTCACATATCTGAGGTAGAGAGTGTCTCAAATGGTACACAGTGCCCTCTAATCTCTAGTTTCAACAACTACTTTAACACATCCTGTTATATTTAATAATTATATGTGCACATGCAAAATTTTAGCTCAACCAGTTGATAGGAAATAGATTAATATTCTGAGTTTGAAATGCAAAAGCCTCTTTCCCAAGTTGCACCTGCTTGAGTCGTAACCATAATATCATATTTCATCAGATTTACAACACACATATGCAAAATTTCAGCTCAATAGTATGTTAGAAAGTTGATTAAAATTTAAATACATATTTTGAAATAAGGTTAGGTACATAAATTAAGTCAATTTCAGATCAACAATCAAACTACAAATAATGAAAGTTTCTTAACCAACTAGTAAGATACCCAACACATAATTTTCCTTGATTTAATATTTAAATATTTACACATTTTTTTATACATAAAGTAATGCATAAATTGCAATAAAATAGAAAAACATGGCAAGCAATAGACTTACGTTACATACAACTACTTTCAAACGAATATGTCTCTTTACTTTATCAGCATCATGATGATTAATCTGATGAAGACAGGATGTACACCTTACAACCATTCCTCTAATATCCATATCTATAAGAACAAAAAATTTTAATTAGAGATAATTATTTAACTTCCAGTATTAATATTATTAATACTGTATGGTTTAGTTATTAATAAAATACTCAAAATTTGAGAGAAGCTAAAGAATTTCTTAAAAGAAGATTTAACTGTTTTTACATTATTCTATGAAGTTTTAAAGATTTCTCTTTCCATTCTGAATCTTTGCTTTAAAAAGTTTCTATCTTGTATGCACATGCAAAGTGTATGCCAGTCCACTTTCTTAACATACAATAATGATTATTCATTACAAGCACTTATTAATATACTGTTGTAAAAAATCAATAGAAAAGGCATGCCCTTCAGTTCTGATTATGTTTCTTCCTTTGCAGGTATAATTATAGATAGAAATATGATAAATATAGATGAGGCTGATAGCAATACTCAGAAATCATCACTAAAAACATAGTTAATATGAAACATGAAACATTTTCATTTTACAATCTATTGATACTAAATTTACCCCGTTCCAAAAAAAGCACAGGATTTATCTTTTACTGGCAGTCTGGTACATTTTTAAATAAAGTAGTTTTTTCTATAACAGTTCAATTTATACAGGACTAAAAAAAAGGAGAGAATCATGAATGAAACTGGAAAAAACATTTTTTTTTCCATAATTTGCACAAAAATATGAAATATTACTCTTACTTTAAAATATAAAGACAAAAATGACAGGAGAAAAATATTTAAAGTATTACTCACTTGAGATCTGTGATTTTTTAACAAATTCATTTCCAGAAATTTTTGGTATCTCGACAAGTGGGTCCTCAGATGAATCTAAATAATTTAAAATTAAATATTTAGACACAGAATTCATAATCAATAAGTACAGCTTTTTTCCCCATTATCGGAAAAGCACACACATGATTTTCCATTTTAACAAATTCTCAAACAATACAGTTATAGCAGTCAAATATTTATCCCATCTATAGGTCTTATCATCATGATTATTTCCTTTGATAAATAAACGATGGCTTGAGCAATCACACTATGTTTAAATATGTGAAATTACAAATAAACTGTCCTGTCAGGATACTTCTCTGTGTTGAAAAGACATTCAAAGGAGGAACATTTTAAAACTGTCAATGAATGTGTTAATTTATATATAATAGATAGTTTCACTTTCAAATAAAAATATCCACTTATTAAATATAAGCTCTCCTCTGAGCACCATACTTTAGAATTAAATAAAGTTTGTAATATAAAATTTTTCCTTCCATTGTTTTTATACCTAAGTTAACCTTTAACTAACAAAAATAAATTAGTCCATGGAATAAAAAAATAGAGCTAAAATGCAATTCTACAACTTGGCAAAATTTTATATTACATCAATAAGCTATTTATAAACATTTTTCAAATAGCTGATAAGCATTCATTTGGATTCAGAATAAGCATAAAAACATAAAATTTATTCTAAAGGTAATGTGCAATGCAGATTAACTAAATAAACAATAAAATTTTAATTATGAGAAAGTTTTTAAATCAATAAATAACTGATATTTATTTATACCAAGTTTATTAATATACTTTGCACTAGAACCAGAGTATGTAATTCACTGGTTAAAAGGATTTTAGTTTAGCTTTTATTAACGTTCCACTAGAAGCAACACAAAGGCTATTGGCGACGGACCTCATAATTTTGAGTCTCGGTCAAGTGATGAAGACAATATCTGAGCTGGCACCCCCTATCCTAACTTCCACACCACACCAAAGGGAGGACTTTGGGCCCCAACAGATTTAATGTGTATCGGCCCCAGCTACACAGAGAGTCTTAAGCTGCCAAGGATCGAACCCGCGACTGAGTGAAAACAGCCAGCCACGAATCTGAAACCATGACCACTAGGCTACTGCGGCCACTCACTGATTAAAAGGAACACACACATAAATCACTGAAATTGAAAAAAATAAACATGATATTTCAAATGATATGTCTTTTTTCAAGATATTTCAAATGATAAGTATATTTTTATAAAAACTACATTTTAATATTGTTAATGTTCACACAAAACTCCCCATATGGATAATTAAAACCAAAGAAAACTAAAAGGGGTTAGCTAAAATTTATAAAATATTATTTCTTTTTATTGGAAAGATATTTTGACAAGGACAAAAATGGATAAACCATGATTTCATTCGAGACTAATCAAACTGTTTTCCTTTATATGATGTCACATAACATACGATGAAACACCCAATATTAAAATGAAATCAACATTCATTTTGAATACAGATAATGAAAGATCATTAAAAAGTCATAGCTTTTTAACCTGGTATTACTCGTGCAACAAAAACAAGCTGAATTATTTGCACAAGGTATCTCATACCCATGGGCATTTACTTCTGCTTTGTACCTCGAAATATCTGCAAAAAACGTAAAATAGCATAAAAATGGGAGAATACAAATATACATTTAAAAATAACACATATGTTTAGTTTTCCCATTTTCAGCAAATGCAAGCCATGTGTTCCATGCAAATATAAATGTAAAATAATACAATTTTAAATATATATTACAAAATAATACTTGTAATAGTCAGCTTATTTTCTGCAAAGACATGCCATGTGTTCCAAGCATATGTGTTTTCCACACTTTTCACATATAAATTTAGTTTTTCTGTCCTTTTTAATAGGAACACATCATCACATCTGTTATAGAGTACTTTGGCTTTTTTAGCAGGTGGTGTGATGTCTTGAGTGCTGGATCCTAGGTTTCTTTTCAAGTTTTTTGGAAGCATTGCCTGTTGGCTTCTATTTTTCTTGTATTCTTCTACAAGCATGAATCCCTAACATTTTCAATCACTGGTTCTTCCCCTTCAAGATTATGACCTTAGAGTCAGCAACAAAAGTATTCACCCATTTTCCAAAAAAGGGTAGGAAGAAATTTTGAAAAAAGCAGGGAGGTGAATATGTGATACCCTACACGAGTAATACTGGGTTAACAGAGATATGACTTATATTTCTACCATTTATAAAAGTGAATGAAAATGATCGTTAAGCCAGTGGGATGAACTTCTTGGGGAGCAGGTCACAAAAACAGAAGAAATTAGGTGTGTGTGAGTCAATATAATTTATTCTAAAACATTAAAAAGAGCATACAAATATAACAATATAAATATAATGTGAAGAATGAAACTACAACTGTATTTTTAAAAGTACCTTTAGTTTGAGTTCAAACTGTGATGTACTAATTCTGAAAAAAAATGATGCTAAATCCTCCTTTGTCAAACCTATTTATAACAGAATTCTTCCTAAGGTTAAAAGTAGAGAACACTTGTTTACATATAACAGATGCAGCAAACACATCGTTAATTTTCAAGGCACGAGATAGTAAATTCAGAGAACTTGCTTCCTATCATGATTTGTAAAACCAATTTTGGAGCATCAAGAAACAACTACTTGTGATGATAGCTAGATTGTAGTTCAATTAAATCAAGATGCAAATCTAGCCTCACTGCAATTCACATTGAAAGGTAAAGCAAAAATATCCATTTCTGTTTGAATGACATTGAAATATGCATTCAAACTCAAAATACAGTTTCCTCAGGCCTTCGTAATTCTTAAGCTTGTCTTCATTTACTGAGAGGATTAAATTTAACATTGAGAAACGAGAAATAATTCTTAGCAAGCAGAAAAGTAAGCAGGTCAAAATATAAGATTTTTTATTGTATCTTGAGTTTTCAATTGTTCATATAACAAAAAATAATCTGTGAAAACTGCAATGTCAAAAAACCATGCTATATATTTTAACATCTCACTCTTCACAGAACATTGTTTTTCAAGGAATGACACAATATGTCATCTTTCAGCAACTAAACTCACTCAAAAACATATCTTCCACTAAGCCACTTTACTTTTGTGTAACACAGCACATCAGAATATTCCGATTGTAAGAACTGAAGAAAATCTTGAAACTGCCAGGTCCACTAAATCGAACAGTATGATCATGTGGAACCACATAATTACAACAAATGCAGGTCTATTATTCAATGCAGATTTACACAGGGCATCTTAAAGAATAACGTGATGTTGAACTACAATAATTAATCTCAGGATAGTTGTGATTCAAGTCCAAAAAATCCAGAATTTTTTTTCCTTTTGTATTTGGTGCTTCATCACTCGTAATATTGTATATGTTTGTTATAGGTACTTTTTAAAGTTGAAAGCCCTTTAATAAATTCAAAAAAGAATATCACATCCCATTATAGTTCCCTTTAATGACAGCATGCATGTCAGTCCTTCATCAATACTTCTTACAAACAATACTATTTCAGCAGAATCATTTACATCAGTACTTCATCCTTAGCTATGGAGCAGAATTTAAACTGGCCAACTGTGCTGTCAGACTTTCCCAGGTGGTTTTGATTTTAGAAGTCCCCATTTTACGAAAAAATCTTACAATCTCAAAATCCTTTTTCTTGTTTGAACATGAAACACCACATACTTGCAGCATATGTTCTTTAATAAGCTCCCCCCTCAAAGAGAGCTTTATTACTTTAGTGATAAAGTACGCTACAATGTAACTTGCACAGGCAGCTGCTTTCACAATACTGCTTACTTTTTTAAAACAATTAGGCCAAGCTGATATACCTCAGTAAAGATTTCCTGCTTTTTGTTTTCTTTAAGATTTGGACATTGCTTAGTTGGACAGTGATTTGTCACGTATGTTTCAAAGTAAAGAGACGGAAAATGTTATATACTTTGAAAACTACATGAAAACTGGAAAATATTATAAACTTTAAAAAACAGCAAATGATACATACTGGCTTTCCCTTTATATTTGAAAGAAGAAAAAAAATACTTCCAACATCAATAAACTTTAACAGAACGATATTCTGAATCAAATTAATGTTTTTAGTATACATTTTTGGGGTAGAAATCTTTAAAAAATATCAAGAAAACACTAACAAGCAACACTATATTTTTTAATAATTTTGACACTATTTACAATGATGTTATTTGTTTGGCATCTTTCTATTCAATTAAAGATACAATTAGTAATATTAGAACTCCTGTCCACAGATAACTACATGAAAACATTCATCTATTCACTATGGGGTACCATCTGTAATACTTCATCAATAATTTTATTAGAACTATAGATAACTTTATTGTGAAACTAAAAAAATTGCTACATTCCTTAAAAAATAAAATAGAAAAAAAAGAATACTTTAATATATTTAAGTAGGTTAATAAATATCACTTTATGAGAAATTTTCAAGTTGAGATACAAGTCTTGCTATACTTGTCTGTGCACAACAGAAAAAAGCACTAGGAACAGCTTAAAATGTATAGTGTAAATAATATCAATGAAATGAGACAGTAGACTTCTAGATGAACGAGCTTTCTGAGCTATTCACATGTCATTCTTTTCAGTTTTAAGACACAAACTCTGAACAATGAACAATAATTAATGAATAATAATAAACATCATACAGTAATATCATAAATATATAATATATATATATTAAATTTTCAATGAGACAGATAGACCACCAAATAACATCCAAATAATCCAAAAGTTGAACAAGGCCCTAAACAAACTGACTGAGAGTATTCTCGAACAGTACAATACTACAGCTTTTCAAACTTGAAGTTGTGAAAAATTTACAGTATTTCTCTTATGGCTTGTTGTAGAAAACTCCAATGTTTTGAAAATAGGAAAAGAAATTTAATATATCTTCTAAACAAAGTAATTATCTATAATTTTACTATTTTAAGCATTGCATTATTTCATATTATTTATATAACTATCTTAAAATTATTTCACATTGTTTTATTTAAAACTTCAAAGCTTAACCTGTTTGATCCAAATAATACCAGCTAACAGGTCAATTGAAAAGTCCCTGGCCTGACACATAGATGGCACCTACTAGAATTAAATCCATATGTTTTTTAGTTAGCCCTAACCCTCAAAAGATGCGTGTATAAATTTGACAGCTGTCAGATCATTAGTTTGTGAATTATAGCATTTTCAGTGAAGCAACTTTTGTTATTGTGAAAAAAATGGATAAAAAGGAATTTCGCGTGTTGATAAAATATTGCTTTTTGAAGGGAAAAAATACAATTGAAGCAAAAACTTGGCTTGATGCCGAGTTTCCGGACACTGCCCCAGGAAAATCAACCATCAAGGATTGGTATGCTAAGTTTAGACGTGGAGAAATGAGCACCGAAGACGGTGGACGCCCAAAAGAGGTTGTTACCGACGAAAACATTAAAAAAATCCACAAAATGATTTTGAATGACCGTAAATTGAAATTGAATGAAATAGCAGACACTCTTAAGATATCAACTGAATGTTTGCATCATATCATTCATGAATATTTGGGTATCAGAAAGCTCTGTGCAAAGTGGGTGCCGCGCGAGCTCACTTTTGACCAAAAACAACAACGAGTTGATGATTCGGAGCAGTGTTTGAAGATGATCAAGCGTAATAAACCCGAGTTTTTGCGTCAATATGTGACAATAGATGAAACATGGTTCCATCATTTCACTCCGAAGTCCAATCGATAGTCATCCGAGTGGACTGCACGCAATGAACCCGCTCCAAAGCTTGGGAAAACGCAACAGTCGACTGGCAAGGTTATGGCGTCTGTATTTTGGGATGCGCATAGAAAAAATTTCATTGACTACCTTGAAAAAGGAAGGACCATCAATAGCGACTATTACATAGTGTTATTGGACCGTTTGAAGGATGAAATCGCCGAAAAACGGCAGCATTTGAAGAAAAAGAAAGTGCTGCTTCACCAAGACAATGCACCGTGTCACAAGTCAGTGAAAACGATGGCAAAAATCCCTGAGTTGGGCTTCGAATTGCTTCCTCATCCACCGTATTCTCCGGATCTGGCCCCCAGCGACTATTTCCTGTTCTCAGATCTCAAAAGAATGCTCACTGGGAAAAAATTTTCGTCGAATGAAGAGGTGATCGCCGAAACTGAGGCCTATTTTGAAGCAAAGGGCAAATCGTACTACAAAAATGGTATCGAAAAGTTGGAGGGTCGCTATAATCAGTGTATCACCCTTGAAGGGTATTATGTTGAATAAAAAAAACTATTTTTGCCCAAAAAATGTGTTTTACTATGGTAGGCCGGGGACTTTTCAATTGACCTGTTATATTAGCTAGATTACAGAAAAATTTCCTAACATATATTCAGAAATTTACATTATTTTTAAACTATATGCAAGCAATGAAATAAAAAATAATGCAGAAAATATAACCCCCTGCCCCTCCCAGAAAATATAATAGCATTGTTTTAACTACTACCAAAAAAAATAACTATTTCCAGAAAGTTCTAACTAAATAGAAAGAATTATTTCTAAACTATTATATATCTCAGGGGTTGGCAACCTTGTAGTGGTGATATGATAAACCAATCTACCAATATGATACAGGATGCCACACAGTAGGAAATGTTTGAAAATTTCGATTTTCCCTGCAATGCATGAAGAGTTGAGGAATAGAGGTCAAGAATACAGATTTAGTTTTATTATATATTAATTATGCATCATTTAAATATATTCAGTAACATAATATATAACTAGTTTCAACAAAATTAAATAAAAAATTAAAACTGTACATATTATGTATATTTTTAATATATTTATTAAAATAAATAAATAAATAAAATATAGATGATACAAAAATTTTAATAGAAACCCTGCCCTGCAACACTGTACAATATCAGGGGTATAATTAGTTTGAATAGTTTGCCTTTGGCAGCTACACAATGAGCAATTACGTAACTGCTCTCGGTACATGTAGGTTTGGTAACAAATGTTTGGAAAAAAAACACAACTTGTTTCTTATAACCAGCAATAGTGATTTTAATAACTTCACATATCTCCGAATTCTAAAATATAGATTGATGTTTAGTTTGAAAATGTCTTAGTACACTTGAAATGCAACATACAATGCATTTGTGATATAACACATACAGCACAATCCTTTTATTGTACAAATCCATTTTCATTTATTCAAGTCTTGAAAACTTTCTTTCTTTAATGGCCATTTATTTAAATATGTAGGTATGAACAGTCAATAAATAGAATACAAATTTTCACAATAAATCCTAAAACATGTTGTATTGTTAAAAGTAACTTATAGCGCACAAAGTTCATTAAACTAAATTCTTCTTTCAAGAGAAATCACACTAGATACTTATATATCAGCACCTAACAACCACAGGAGAGAAAATGCATGCCATGCAAAGAGGGATGGTGCAGAGAAGTGAGACAGAGTAATTTATTTTTATTTGATAACTTTGTAGAGCAGTGTAATGTGCCACTCAGAATTGTACCGCATACCATAGGTTGCCGACACCTAATGTCTCGCATTTTACTTTAAAAATATTTGATACTAATGAATTTTTTTTAGATTAGTTATTTTTAAGAAATATTAAAGACACCATTGACTTCTACTTACCACAATAAATCTAATATTTAGCATTCCACTGATTGATTGTTCACTTAGGAGGGCTTAGATGAAGGCCTTGCGATTCTGAACACCTGTTAAATGACTAGGACTAAATGCACTTCACCATCACAACTTGAGGACACCAAGCCACAATAGATTTAATCTGGTACATGACAGGTCTTTGGTGAAATCAGGATAGATCTCAACACAGGACAGAAACTTCACTGACCATGATCACTTAACTACTGTAGTCACATTTTATGCACCATAACAAAAATCATATGAAGAGAGTTCATTAAAACTTCTTCTAAAAACAATTTTAACTTTTTAAGCATCTGAGTAATCTAAAAGCATTAGTCTACCTTCATAATCAAACAATAAAGAGCACAGAAAGCTGAAGTAAATGCAAATGGCAAGAATAATATGTTTCATCAACTACATATTAATAGACAAATTAGTTTTTCTAAGAATATCTGAAAAAATATTTTTTTTCTATAATTATCACTATTGAAATGTCATTCTTTGCTTCAAAAATGATTATACTGAAAATACCTAGATTTCAAAAAGAAAGCAAATATCCTTAGATATGCACAGAAATTTTTAAGACTTCAATTGGCATTTTAGAAAATTAAATAACTGGAGTTGTCTGGAGACAACTTTAGCTTCATATTGGAAATGTTTTTCATTACTTCAAATTTTACTTCAAGTTGGTTTCTCTTTCAACATTAAAAACAAAGTCCACCAACCACTCTTTTAATTAAAAATATGAATTTGACTTTTCACAAAAAAAAAAAAAAAAAAAAAAACAGTACCCAGGGGTAGTAAGTTGAAATGAAAAGTACTTATACTTAAGGAACCTAGTACATATTAAAAAATGTTTATAAGAGATTTAAAATACTATACTAAATTCAAACAAAGGGTATTTTTATTAGAATTTATGTCAATGGAATAATTCAAAGTACTGAAATCTTGTTGATGACAGCTTATTTTGAATATAAACGTTGAATATTTATCTAACATAAAATAAGATTAAATTACTTATACCAGTATTAATATTAAATTCACATCAACTATAAATAATATCCCATTCGCAATAGCACATACACCCTCTTTACATAAATGTTTCAAAAAGAGACAGAAAATAAAGAATTCTAAAATACGATTCTTACCATTATTATTATCGCTTCTTGAAGAAACTACCAAATCGCTCATTTTGAAACTATAATGTCCAAGCACAATCCAAATATCTGGAAAACGAAAACAAGTTTTACATAAATAATTGAAATAATTTAATAATTCACCGTGTTTCGAAGAAAATTGCTATTAATCATAGATACATATATGCAATA
This sequence comes from Nephila pilipes, assembly GCA_019974015.1. NCBI lineage: Eukaryota > Metazoa > Arthropoda > Arachnida > Araneae > Nephilidae > Nephila > Nephila pilipes. The sequence goes on from BMAW01025475.1 coordinate 302,719, forward strand.
TAACGCTTCGTTATGCTTATTTAGGGGGGGGAAATAATGGAAAACTTATTTTCAAAAGCTACTTACAAAAAATTAGTCGATGGAAATCTATAAACAAAATACGATTTTAAAAAAACGAAAGTTACATATCTCAAGTAAGACCCATCACTCACAAACCCGCGAAATGAATATACAATGAATAATTGTTGCCATTCGCATCTGGAAAAATATTACAACTGGATTATCGGTACCGCAAAAATAGAAAATTAATAAGAGATAGAACCGTAGAACCTCAGTTCCCTGGTTGGCTCAGTAATGAACTCAAAACCAATGATTAGTAGTCTTTTGTCATAAAATTCTTAAAAATTCATTTTGTAATGAACGTTTGAATTGTATTCAATTTGTTATTTCTTCTCTTTAACGTGGATGTTCATCGTGAGGTTATCCCGTTATCATCGACCTTGTCATCTGAATGTCGGACAAAATTATAATGTATATGGACGAGCTCAACTTTTTAAACAAAACAATGAACCGAAATTTGAAAATAAAAAATACTGAAAATTAGATAATAAACCTTGTTGCTCTATATCACATTAACAAACAATCAATCAATCATTAGTAGGAATTGAAAAGGCGCCACATTCTCTTTTCCAGTTTAGTGTACTCTGGAAGGGATAATAGCCTTTGTTGCTCTATATCCCATAATATAAATGAATCAATCAATGTACTATGAAAAATCATAATTTTTCAAAGGTTTTGACATTTTAAATACAAGTTTTTGAAACATTTTTTTAACTGTACGTATAAAAGATATCCTAAAGATTTGTGCTATTGAACTTTTACACCTGTTATTTCGGAGTTTTGTGTTAAAATGATTTGTATATTTTCAAACTTAGAGAAATGTTGTTATTATGATATGTCAATCACAAACTTTAACGATATTTTAAGTACATATAGTTCGCACATTTCAATCTACTTTTCAGATGACATTGTTTACTACTCATAATCTAGATAACATTTTCATCTCAAATTCTTCTTTTCGTTAGTGAATTTAATGTAAACATCCGTAGATATATATTAATTAGTTTATTTTAATTCATCCTGTTCAAATTGCATTGAATTAACTTCCACACTTGAAACGCTGAATAATGTTATTAAATAATTTTAACTAGTTTCTCAGATTCCTTATTTCGTCTATATTTTATAAACTTAGATTTTTGATCAAACGTAGATTGTTTTGTACGTATTAATCATGTGTTCTGGATAAAATTATGCCAGATGGTACTTAAAGAAGTTGATATATTTAATTTTTTTTTTTTTTTGTATCAAAACTAATTTATTTACTTTCGTGTAAATTAAAATACTATAGTTTGTTTCGAATTGCTGAAAATTTTATACTTATTCTTATACTTTTAATTTTATACTTGGCTCGTAGCTAAAACAAGTGGGGGAGCTGCTACAGAAATTTTTTATTCTTTGTTTTAAAATTGTGTTAAAGGAAACAAACAGATATAAAACAAAAATTTATTCAGAAACTTGATAAAATCTTAAAAACAAATTTAAATATTATTCACTTATTGTAACCTAAATTGTTACAGCTCAAGCTTAATCTATTCATTTAAAATTAAATCCATTCCTATTTCTTTTTGTCTGTGAAAAGATAAATAACCTTCTTCTTGATCTCTGAATGATAATTGAGAAAATTTTTCTGCATGTAAGTATTGAAAGCTCATTTAGCCTTTCCGAATTCATAGTGCTTCTGCTTCTGATGCAGTCATAAGAATTATCAGAGGGACTTTTATCAGTTTCATAACTTCACTGAAACATCATTTAGATTCCATTCACAAGATAAATTTCAGTATACATGAGTATCAGACCTACAATTGAATACTTTTAGTTCATCTTGGAACTTTTCTTTGTCAATTATGGGAAATGCATCAGTATTATCTATTCTATAGGATATTTATTCCGAAAACTATAGGATAATTTTTTGATGAATAAATTAGCTATGATTAAATGTTTAGTGGGAGAATTTCTATCCATTATATCAGCACATATGTACAGTCACACACTTCCTTAGCTTCTTCTATAAATATCTTTGAAAGATTTTCATAGTATTTTGAGTTTCTCAATGCTAAAAACAATTTTTGAAATTTGTTACATAATTATTAAATTTAAACACTCCAATTTTTCGAGAGTGCATTTGATTGTAAAATATTTCAACGAGAGGCCTCATCTGATGAAAAATCTCTAACCAGAACTAAAAATTATCATCACTCAGATGTTTTAAAACTCCTGTTGCTTCTACAATATACTTAATCTGTACTTGATGTCGATTGGACTTCAGTTAGGTAGTTTTCAAAGGTTGCAAATTTTCATTAACTCTGTTTATGATCTGTATATTGAAGTTCTACCTTGTAGAAAGTGGACGTGAAATGTTGACTCCCATATGCTTTTTGAGAATGGACAAAAGTACTGGTAATCTTGAGAAGAATAATGGAATTGCTAGAATGTTAGAAAAAATGTATTCTTGCATTCCAAGAAATACACACTGCTTTTCTCATAATTAAGTTAAGTTGATGTGCACAACAATGAATTAAATGTTCATTACTATAATTGAAAATCTTTAAGCCTTACAAAGTTTCTTCTTAATACTTACGGTTCTAATAAGCGACCTCTTCCCCCTGACTCCACGGATTGAGTTCGTTTCAGCTGCTCTTATCTGGAACTTTCTTCCCGAAGGTAATCCTGAACCTATTGACCGGCAGAGACCAACGGCAGCCCACCCGGCTAATTTACACATATTGGGAGTCAACTAGAATCTGTTCCCAAGCAACTTTTTGTGACTTCCCCTGCTACATTTTGGACTGAATATTTGGACTGTTTTTGTCCTTGGACTTTCATATGCTAACCAAATTTAGCGGGTTAGCGTGCTAGTGGGCGCTACACGCCATTGAAACCTTGCGATTTCTTTAGGACTATTTTTTAATTCATAAAAATTCACTATAGAGGATTACCATGCCAAGCTACCTGGATCTCAAATCGACTGCAGCTGGACTGCTGAAACCAGAGGAGCAAAGAGCCATTTTCGGTAACTCGATAGTTACTCTAGTCCATGGGTCTGCAACCTGCGGCACTCAAGCCGCATGTGGCTCTTTTGATATAAAGTTGCGGCTCTCTAGTTCCCTAAGAAAAAATTAATAATTTACTATCAAAACCCTTAAAAAGCAAGAAAATATATTTTTAAATACATAATTTCTCAATAGCTTCTATTTTCATAATGCTTTATCAAACTTTGGGGAGTTTTTTAACTTAACAAAGTTTTTGAAAATTTCTTTTATTTCATTAACGAAGGGAAGACATGAAGGATGGCTGTCATTGGTGGGTGTAGAGTCTTAGTCGCTTTGGCTATTGCTGTTTTTTGGCATTTTTACGTCGTTCTTCCCAGTAGGGGTGGTTGGTGGGGGAGAGGGTTTGAAATTCATAGGATTTTTGGGACAACCAGAGTAATTTGCAGTATGATCTCCACCGAAGTTACAGCATTGAGAAATGGGGGGGGCTCTCAGTAGTTTGGGTGCAATTATGAGTTTGATCATTATCTCCCCATTTCACACATTTAAATTCCCTAGTGCTGAATCTAGAGTGGTGAAAATAACTTTGACAGCGATAACATTGATTGGGTGTTTTCCTTTTACGAAGAGGTTCAACTATAACTGAATGGTATCCAATATAATTGATTTCAAAAACTTTTTTGTTCCTTTCTGTTTTTGGAAGAGTAACTAAAATTAGGGGGAGAGGCTAGTTATTATTTTTGTGGGGGTTAATTTATTACATTCATTGACTATGATATTATATTCAGCTAGTTCCTGAATTATTTCAGCTTGGGAATAACTAATTGGGAGGTCTTTAATTATACATTTAAGGATTCTCTTACTAAGTAATTAAAACGTGAGAGCTTCTAAATTCATCTCTTGAACATGATTTTAGATAGTTCTGAATCCTTCAACTGTAGGGGGAAATTTTTTTAAACTACTTCTTTTAAAGTCACATTTGAGCTCGCATTTTGTCAATTTCAAGAAGTCACAAAAAAATGCTAGAAAAAAACTTGTTTGGTAACAGATTGTAGTTGACTCTCAATATGTGTAAATTAGCCGGGCGGGCTGCCATTGGTCTCTGCCGGTCAATAGGGTCAGGATTACCGTCGGGAAGGAAGTTCCAGATAAGAGCAGCTGAAACGAACTCAATCTGTGGAGTCAGGGGGAAGAGGTCACTTATAAGAACCGTAAGTATTAAGAAGAAACTTTGTAAAGCATAAAGATTTTCAATTATGGTAATGAACATTTAATTCATTGTTATGCACATCAATTTAATTTAATTATGGATTAAATTGGGTTCAATGTTATGGCATAGAACTGATATTTCTCACCTTTGCTCTCTATCTTAATTTTCTGATCCTATTGATATCTTATCGCCATCTATCTAGTAGTCTTGCAAACAGAGGAAAAGAATGCCATTGAATCAAAATAATAGTAGCTAGAAACAATATTAAAATGTTTTGTCATAAAAACTCGCATTTTCGTACTAAGCGCTCAAATTTGTGATCGGTCTTCAGTACGTGTGAATCATATAATCGTAGATTTTATGCAAGTTATTCTACAATGTCATGTAAAAGGACAACATCATGTTTTTCTGATTTTGGAATGAATAAATAAAAGACAATGTGCCGCATTTTAACAATTGGGCTTAGTCTATTTGTATTACCTGTTTTGTGTTCTTTCAATCTTGATTATTCTATTCGGACTGTGCATTTGGACCTTATTTGCATTTTTTTTGTATTCTATTTACAAATTATTGTGTTATATTCCATCAGTCAGGATTGCTCTATTTGGACTACTTTTAACATTTTATTGTTACGCATTAAAAAAAAAAAGATGAGTCTCTTTCAAACTTTAGTTGTTTGTTTCGTTTTATATGTAAACTTTATTATAATTATAAAATGAAAGCGACTAAAAATCAAAGAATAAAGCAACAATTATATCTTTAAGTATAACGTAAATAATAACAAAAATTCAATGTTACATTAAAAATTAGGAGTATCGTATTCGGAACACTCTATTAAACAGGAAACTAAAGTGACCCTGTGTATTTAACTTGCTTGTGTTATTATATGCCTTATTTCTACCTCTTCTTATTTTAGGTTCCCCTCATTATACAGTTAACAAACCTTTAATAGCAAACTTAATAGTTGAAAAAAAATCGTGGTTAATAAAACACAATATTGAGAACATACTTAAAAGAAATTCCTTAAGAAAATGCTATAAGGATTTCCATAAGGAAATGTGATGGTCGCGCGGCATATATGCACTGAAGCAAATTCACATGTTCCCTGCATGAATGAAGTACAATAAACCAGAAGGCATGTGTCAGTCACAGCTTCCATAAAAATAATACTGGTGATATTAATGACATTTTAGAGTTACAAAACAATTGATTGTATAAGATATCTTAACTCAGTAATAAAAAATATATTAGTAAATGCTTCTGAATTCAGTGCAGAAGTAAATGCAATCGAAGAATATTTTGAAAAAATTACAAAGATAATATTTAAAATTAAAACTTTTTGTAAAATATCATGAGTTTAATCTAAATATTTCTTCTTGTTTATAAACAATAATAAATCAAAAACCCATCACATTTGTCTATAAAAATTCCTGAAATTCCATTACCAAAGATTTGTGGAAAATATGAAGAATTTCATACATTTAAGATGTCATTGAATAATATAATTTCACACAGTAAACAAGTAACTGAAGAACAAAATTTAAATTATTTAAATCATACCTATATAACTATTTTAAATTTGGAAAAATTGATGAATGAGCCATCAGTTGACATTAGAAATTTAGTTGATCAACTGAAGAAAAGTCTATGTTCATTGAAAGTTTTGAAATAAGTCGGAAATGAAATAAATATGTAGGATTTTTACATTTTGAGACGCCTTCCAACACTAGATGGCGCCACGAGCTGGAGTTCTACTTTGTGATTTCTTTCCAAGGGATTCACACGAGTACCGGCAGATGGAAGAGTGCGACCAACAGAGAAAGACATGCGATCTGATAGCTTTTTAATATGTATAACCAATAGTTTTATTTTAACTTAGTAAATATTGTACAATAATATATGGTTTAATTAAATGCCATTTTCTAAAAATCCGTTTTGTTATTGAATCTAGAAAAAACCCTAGACATTTTTAAAACGAGCCATGTGCCCCATTTCTGTAGTTAGGATTCTATATATGTTATATATTTTAATATTAAACATACTAATGCAAAAACTTGACAGGAAAACTGTCAAGTAATATGGAATGAGTATAAGTTCAAAAATGTCTCAAAATTAGATTCTTAGGAAAAGGAACTCAAGTGTTGGATAATATTGAAAAAAAAAAAAGATTCACACATATCCAAACATGAATAATAAAACGAGATTGTTTTTAAAAAAATATTTTATTTCCACAATGCCGCAAAAATTCTAATCGTATGCGAGTAAGATCGAAATAAAACTGCATATGAAATTTCGTTACAATCAGATCGCTTTGTATCACATCGTTTCTCCCTCTTCCTAAAATATACATATAAATACAGAAATCCTATACAAAAAATTATAAATATTGTTCTAATGATTATATGTTATTGGTTTTAGCAGATGAGCAGAGAAATAAGTATAATTTGGATTTTGAAAAATCCGTAATTTCTCGAAGAAAATCCGATTCTGGAAATTTGCTTAGCAGATTTAAACAAATTCCAGAAAGAAACAAACTTGAAAAAAGTAAAAATAAATAAATAAATAAATAAATAAAATTACCGATGCTTGTAAAAGTAATAATAAAGCTTTTTGTGTGAATTAGTGGAAAAGCAAGAAAGATAACTTTACTTTCTTAAAACTTTATTTAAGGGTGCGCAGTACTGTGGGAGCACTTTTTTAAAAGTTAGATACTAATTAGAAAATTTATATTTCACCATATATAACGAAAACACATAAAATATGCATTCCAGAAAAACTTTTTTTTAAAATAAACAATTATTTAAAATATAAAATTTTTCCAAAATATTTCAATAATTAAAATTTTTACTAGTTTAGTTTTTATTAACGTCGCACTAGAAGCAACACGAGGGCTATTGGCGACGGACCTCGTAATTTTGAACCACGGGCAAGTGACGAGGACGATACCTGAGCTGGCACCCCCCTCTCCTAACATCCACACCATGCCAACGGGAGGACTTTGGACCCCGAACATATTTAACATGCATCAGCCCCGGCTACACGGCGTGTCTTTGGCGGCCAAGGATCGAACCCGCGACTGAACGAAAACCGCCGGTCGCTAGTCCACGACCTTGGCCACTAGGCTACCGCGGCCCCAAAATTTCTACTACATCTACAAATTTTGATATATTTAAGAAACTTTTTTTTAAAATTTATTATAAGAGTTTCTCAAAATTATGTGCTGGTTTTTGAGTGTACTAAGTGTTTGTACACTTAAAAACCAGTTGTACTTAATTAAGCTGGTTGTTGAGTGTTTATAGTCTTACAATTTTTGTTCTCTATCAGGCACAACAAAGAACCATAAGAAACACTTAAATCCAATTTAGTGGATTTAAAAAACAATTATTTATCTTAATTATTATTACTCGCATAGAATTATCGAAAATATTATGCAAAACAATAATTTTTTTTTAAAAAAAATCATTATATTGATTACAAAAAAAGAAAAAAAGCTTTAGCATTTTAAACATGTGAGCGTCATGAAAAATAAAGAATTTCGAAAAAACAATTTAAAGTGTTGACGATGAATGACATTATTAAGCACATTTTTAAAGAAAATTTAAATGACGCCCTAAATGATATATAATATTTTAATTATTTTTATGGTATTGTGTCCCTTTAAATAAACACTCACACACTGCTTGAGAAAAAAGATGAATTTTGAGAATATGAGAATTAAAATAGTTACTTGTATTGGTGTAGTAATAAGCGAATTATTTTAGGTATGGAGTGAAGCAATTAAGTTCAATTCGTTGACCTGTATACCGAACATTTAAGGCTCCCGTCTACCCGCTATTTTTATTTCGTCAGCTTAATGTTAATCCTATGGAATATCGACTTGAATTCTCACATCTTTACTATTTCATCTATTTAAATGCAATAAAGTGCATCTGAAAGAGCAAAAAATAATGAATGCTTCTGTGGAATTACTTTTTTCTTTCGATTCCTAAAAATATTTGAAAATATTCTTTAAAGATCGGAAAACTCAAAAACGAATCATTAAAATAAGAATAAAAGTATTTTTTAAAATCTTAGGAAAAAAGTAATTCCACAGAAGTATTCATTATTTTTTGCTCTTTCAAATGCACTTTATTGCATTCAAATAGATTAAATAATAAAGATGTGAGAATTAAAGTCAAAATTCCATAGGATTAACATTAAGCTAACGAAATAAAAATGGCGGGTAGACGGGAGCCTTAAGGTGTAAAAGGAAAATCAAAACTTTATTCAGAATTAAGAGTATCGTCGTGATTCTAAATTATTTTGCAATTCATATCGTCTGAGAATTTACTTACTGCTAAATTTTTTTTAGTTTATTCTTTTGTAGATACGCTTTAGAAACCTTTAAAAACGTAACTAGACTTCGATTGTTGCATCATGCTTCTCAAGAAATGATAATAAAAACATAAGACAATTTCTTTTGTCTTTGCTTAGCATAACTTCAAGTTGGCAGAAAATAAATTTAATTTAAAAATGCCAATAAAAATATTTCAATTTTTTTTTGGATGAGATATAAGATTTGAGTGAGTTGAAATTGACAAAAAAGGAAAAAAAAATCTGTGCTTAACTTTTGAAAATAACATTTCTTACGAAACAAAATATGCTGACTTCGCTGCTTACTCTCAATAATTCCGACGAAAAGATGACTTCGTGATAAAAAGCTTTAGTTTGATGACACCCTAGTTAAAAAAAAAAAAGATTTTTATTCGTGACAGGGAAGGAACGGCGATGAAAGAAATTGCATATTCGTCACAGAATCATAATCCAAGTATGCAACATTCGGCATTTTCCATTTCGGTGGAAAATGCCGAAAGTTGCATACTTATTTTTTCATTCAACTATTACAGTTAAAATTCGGTTAGTAACAAAAAAAATCACACAACATTTAAATAATAATAATAATTCATTTCGTCAATATTGTCAGTCCGACATACGAGTAAACTGATTATTTATGCTATTCCTTGAGGTATAAAAATTATAACACCGGTAAAAAACAAATTTATTAAACATGGGTTTTCCTTCAAACTTCACATTTTGGTTAACATAATTTTTTATACCTTAAATTTTAAGAGCGAAAGTCAACTTTGAGTCAAATTGAATTGATTCAAAAATTAGTGTTAATAATTTATTTTATTATTTGATGTTTATTAAAAGTCGCAACGCGTTCATATTGTATACAATTGGAATTATGAGTAATATTTAATTCTTTAAATCATTGGTTTTAATCAATTACTTTTTATTAATTATAACTAAATTATCGTATTGTCATCCCAAACAATCGTGTGTAGAAAATTTCAGCTCAAATAAGTACTTTAAAATGAAGCAAAAAAGTTTTTGTAGTTTTGACCCAGATATAGTTACAATGGGAGTAGAAGAAAACCTGTTAAAATATTATTAGAAATAAAGAAATTTTGGTTTAAAGGCTTTTCGGAGCATACAAGCTTTTCGGCTTTTAACCTCCGAATCTGGTGAAAAGCTTTTGGTGCTTTTTTTGACTTGACCTATATTGAAATTATCAATACCTAAAATAGTAAAATTTAGAAATAAAAATTGCTCGTGCTATTTCAAATGAGTGATAATAAATATTTTCCAAACCAAAAAGTATCAATCGACTCTTGAAATCAAACAATAGTTTTACTTCTTATCAAAATCCTTCATAATCTTTATTATATGTTCTGCAAAAGTCGTAAAACTTCTTAGAGATTTTAAGAAAAACTACTATTATAATTGGCATAGGATAAAAACTGACCCCCGATGAAACATAATAGTTAAGTAAACTGAAAAGTAAATAGTTTTAACAAAGTATTCAAATTAATTCATTTGATCAGCCACTCACAAGAAATCTCTTTAATGCTTAGTTTTAAACATTTAAAAGACAAATGCTTAAGCAAAAGGAAGGAAAGTTTTCTAAAAAACTTTTTTAATAGCTTGTGTTAAGTTCTGCGTAACATGAAGATGGAAAAAAAAAATACCCGAATTGTTTTTGAAGTTTTTTTTTCGAAGAAAGCAAAGCGATTCCTGAAGCATCCTACATATCACGTTTTCAATACAATATACGAAACTAAAGACCAAAACCTTTTTTTTTTTTTTTTTTTTTTTTTTTATTAATTCAAGTATATCTTTTTCAGAAAAAAGCAAATTTGAGAATGACGAAATCGCTACTTTTTTTTTCTTTCCACCAGTTAAAAATTAGCTGTGATAAAATTAAAAATGTTTCATGGAATGCAACACTAAAACTATTTTTATATTTATCAACTACTTCCAAAACCGCGGTAACTGAATAGTCACGGCATTGAGTGATGTATTTTTATCAAGCCGCGTGGTCGAGTCGTTATTCCACTAAACATTAATCATATTAATCTATTGGCATTCAAATTCTTCATGTTGCAAGGTGCAGATGAGAAAGTGAGTCACAAGTTTAGGTGTCGAATTCTTCAATAGGCAGTGATTAAAAATTATGCGGTTATGGTTAGCGAATTTTTTTTTTTTGTAGAGCAGAAATAGATTGCCTAAAGTGTTCAATACAATAACTGTAACTCAATGTCGATATCTCTAAAATGTATTCAGAATTGCATTAAATATTCATTCTAATTTGTTTGTTCAAAGTTTTAATATTGGAGCAGCTTGGATAAAGGAGAGTGGGATAAAACTGAATCATAATATTTTTCAAAGGATGCTATTTTATTGCAATACATTTTGATTGGTTTTATAAACTTTGTACTAGAAGCAACACTAGGGCTATTGGTGATGTACCTCATAATTTTGAACCTCGGTCGAGTGACGAGAACGATACCTAAGCTGGCACCTCCCATTCCAAACTTTCATATCGCGCCAATGGGAGGAATTTGAGCCTCGACAGACGTAACGTAACATCAGTCCAGGCTACATGGCAAGTTTTTAGTGGCATCAGGGCTCGAATCCATGACTCGATGAAAATCGCTCCCAGCAATCCGCGACAATGACCATTAGGCTGCCTAATCTTGATTATATAACAGGATGAAGTGATTTGAATAAGATTTTAAATAAGCTGTATCGAAATTATGTTTATTTTCAAAGCGTAATTACTGATTTTAAAAGTACAATTATCGAGTTCTAAGTAGATATCTACAGATCTTAGAATTATAATTATCGTTTATTTTGTGAATAACAAATAAATTACTTAAATGCGATTTAATTATTCAATTATTTTAATCGAATATTTTTTAAAAGGCATTTTATTCCTTGCTTGAGTCATCTTGTTGTAGCAAAATAATTTGTCAAAAGATCATATTTTGCAGCAGTTGCTTTGTAGTCATGGTCTCAGACTCCCGGCTGGCGTTTCGTCGAGTCGTAGGTTCAAGACCTGATGCTATTAAAGATCCTCCGTCTGACGGGGCTACTGCACGTTACATCTGTCGAGGCTCAAAGTCACTACGTTGGCGTGGAGTGGAATTTTGAAGAGGGAGGTGCCAACTTAGGTGTCACCCTCGTCACTTGACCGAAATTCAAAATTACATGATCCATCATCAATAACCTTCTTGTTACTACTCAGTGAGACATTAATAAACAATCATAATCGAGATTTTCAACAATATAACTTGAACCGCTTTGTAACAGAGTTCTTAAGAATTCCTTGTTTCAGCATATTGGAGGTATAGTTAAAATAAAAATGTGAGTGATAAAGAAAGACAACAAAGAAAAAAAAGTTAAAGAAAAACATCACATCTACTAATGCAGTCATTATATTAATTTAATCAAGTAATTTATAAATACCTGTTCAAAAGAATTTAACTGAATTAATATCAGAAAAGAAGGTTATAGTAGAAATGAAAACAAATTTCATTAGATATACGGGAATAGATGGATTATTAATAATTATCAGTTCTTGGCCATACAAACAAAAATAAAAATGTGCCCTTTGTATCTAATTTAAAAAAAAAATATAGATTTTCCAAATGCATTAAAAAAAAAATTCTGCTGACATTTATATTAAATTGTATTTTTTACCTTTTTTTTAATAGGATGATTCAACTTATAGTTCTAACCCAAAGTTCATTTAACAACAAGCTTCAAAAGCTATACGTTCATTTGGGATAATCTAAGAGAGCCTTTTAATTTCTCTGTCTCCTTCTCTTTAAGAATCGTTCTTCTTAGAAAAGAAATACGTAATGGGAAAGAAATTATTCTTTGCCTATAGAAACAGAATAATTTTATTTCTTTTCAGGCATAAAAAGAATCTAAGATAGTACAAAGAAGAAGAATCTAATCTTCCTAAAAGCTATATCTGAAATTTCTTGTGTATTATTTACATGAGAAAGCGCATTTTAAATATATTGCTTTCAGCACCCGTTCTATACGCCAAAACATTAGATAAGCATTTATAAACTTATAATATAAAATATGAATAGTTTTTTGAATAACTTCCCTTTTTTAAATAACTTTACAAGAGGAACATTTGAAATTAAATGTATTAGAGAATTAAATAATACATCCAACTTTTTAAATCATTTTTATCTCACAGGTTCTCATCCTCTCTCATCAAAAACTGAAATATTTTATTCAATGAGTTTCAATAGATTCATATTTGAAAAAAAAATATAGATGAATATTTTCAACTACTTAATAATTTTAAAAGATAAATTAAAGTGAATCTAAGAGTTCAATTTATATCTGCATAAAAAATATGAACTATTATTTCGCCTATTTTAAAACTAACGAATGAAGTTTTCTTTTATATATTAAGAAAATAAAATTAAGTATTATTAACAGTTTTACTTTAAAATATGTAAGAAAATTGATCATTTCCTATTAAATAAAATATCCACCCTTGTAAATTAAAAATAAGTAAAACAGTGTAAAATTACTTTTGCTGAGAAATCTCTACACACACATAAATAAAATTTTTGTGCATCAGGATACTTGTGAAAAAAAATTCAAATTTGTGAATAAAAAACAAGTAACGCTAATAAAGCTTGGGTGAATAATTCATCAGAAATCTATATATATATATATATATATATATAAATAAACATCAAATATTACAATCATAAACAAGTTAGGAAATTTATCTGAATAATTATAAACTAATGTATTAAAGAAGAAATCAGTACTATACTATATTGAGGTAAAAATATGAACACCAAATTATATATATATATATACTATTCACTTTTTGTTAATAATTGTTTCTAAATCATTCTTTTTAATTTGTTCAAATGATGTATCTAACACTAAACATACCAACACTTAATGCATACATATTTCTACCATAGCTGGTCAAATGACCGGACTTTGTGATTGAATGTATGAAATATGGATAGGATGGAGTATGGAGGCCTATTTTGAAGCAAAGGACAAATCGTACTACAAAAATGGTATCGAAAAGTTGGAGGGTCGCTATAATCAGTGTATCACCCTTGAAGGGAATTATGTTGAATAAAAAAAAACTAATTTTGCCAAAAAAATGTGTTTTACTATGGTAGGCCGGGGACTTTTCAATTGACCTGTTAGAAAAACGATTACTAGCAAACTAATTTTTAAAAGTCCACACTGACATGCTACTCTTTTCATTATGGAATCCGAACATAATTCAATTTTCAAATCCAAAATAACTGTAAGATTACACACGAATAATTTGACGATAAAAATATTGATTACTATTATATTAATTTTAATAAATAATCTAATATTTCATAAAACTTAGATTTATGCCTAAAATAAATTCGCATATTTCGTACATATAAAATATTTTTACCGAATACACAAATTCGAATACTTAAGAAAATGATGTAAAGTCTTTATAATTCTAAGCCTTGAATAAATGAAACAACAAAAGTCAATTAATGAAACTATTTAATAATTTTTTAAGCGAGAAAATCTTTTCTCCCCTAATTTGAAATGTAGGATATATTATTTACGAAATATGGGTTTGTACATAAAACTAACTTCAATTGTTTCAATATAAAAATAGAAAAGAAATTAAACTTGTTTAATGAGCAAAAACTTTTCGTTAATCAAATTAATAATCTTTTTCGTAAATAAATTGCGAAAAGTAATTAATTTTTACTTTTCACTTTAATAAGGTTTTTCTTAAATTTAAAGCTAGCATTTTGATTTCTGTTTTAATTATGCATAAATGATATTTTGCAATTAAATTAATTATTAATATAATTTTAGAAAATAATTGTTTTAGAATTTTGAAATGCAAATCTCGATATCTGTAATTTTAAAAAACTTTCACGCATATCTAATTACTTTAAAAAAGTGCCATCTCATTTTGCCTTTTTCGACTTTTCCTTTTAAAAATAATAATTCTCATTTCTATTTTGCCTGTTTATTTCAAAGTAACATAATTCATTGGTATATTTGAGAACAGATCTTCAGAAATCATGATTTTTATAAGTAATGTAGATATTTGAATAATTCAAATTAATTTGATGCTGAATCAAAAGCACTTAATTAAAACAGCAGCTTATATTTCTCTAATAAAGTAAGTTTATGGAGTGCATCATATAAATGCTTATTATTTTTGTATTTGATTTCAATTTTTATATACATAATTTTAATGTATATATAACCTGATGTTAATTAACTTTTTATTTATTGATTATAATACTTTGACTGAAGTGTCAAAATATTATGATCACCTTCCTAAAACCTTGTTGGGGCACTTTAGTTAGCGTAACAGCTTTAATTCGTACGAACATGGATGCCATGAGATTCTGGTATGCACCCAACAGCACTGCTTACCATGAATTCAGGCAACGGTCTTTCAGGACACGTAAATTACGTGGTGATTATTTGTCGCGTAGTTTACTTGATGCCTATGACATACCACAGGGTTTCTACTATATTAAGTTTGGGGGAATTGCGTGACCAGAACAGGGCATTGAATTAGTCATACTTCTGAAACTAATTAGACACAATCTTGGTTCCGTGGCAGGATAGGGGTATTGTCCTGTTGAAAGATTTCAACACCGTTTGGGAAAACGAATATCATAATAAATATATATATATATATATATAAGCGAAATACCACTGACTGACTCATCACGATATCTCTAAGACTATACAACCGATTAACTAGAAATTTAGCATAGTTACTCATTTTGCTATGTAGACGCTCACTAAGAACGGATTTTACGGAATTCTAATCCAAAATGTTTTATCCGTTAATCTTTTCTTATCCATCTGTTGTCATTTTTGACGACTTTATCGCCAAAAATGACATGACCGACACCAAACAGAATATATTTTTTTAATATGTATACTGTGTATTGCTACCAATTAAGTATACTTGGCGAGATTTGCGCGTGCGAAATGGAAAAATACCAAATAATTTTTTTATTGAGGCGCTGATGGAGGATTGACAAGATTTTGGCGAAGAGGCTCTTTATGCGAAATTTCGTGCATGTCGAAAATAGGAAACGTACATATTTAGCGATAGAAATAAATAAATTTGGAATCCCACGGTTGGTGAAAGTGTAGATCAGTTTCAAAACTTAGTGGGATTTCGAAAAATACTAAAATGGCGACTTCTTATAGGTGAGCGCATTCGCAAGACAAACCGCTGAGTAGGATGTATTATAGGTTTATCATATATAGTGTAAGTGTTGAGCCCCGAAATTCATACATTTAGAGATTTATCACCAAATATCTTCCACCGCCAAGCCGAAGCATTTCAATGACCTTGCATTGTGAATATTAAAAAGCTATACTATTGTAACCCCAGCTGATTTCTGATCTCTTTGCTAAGCAAACGATAATTTTTTATTGTTGTGGAACCTAGACGTAAGTTTTAAATTTATGAGAAAAGTATTTTATTATTAATAATGATTGATAAAGTACATTTGTAAATCTAAACGCAATCTTACGAAGATATTGAAGTTGGCTCTTAACAAATAAATAATAACGGTATGTTATTCATGTCATTGATAAAAAAAAAATAAGTAGCTATCAAAATATTTATTTCGATGTACGCATTAATTGTAATCTAATGTAAGTGTTAGGCAAAAGTTTTGTTTCTGTATTTTGACAATTTTTGGTTTTTGTCTTCTTGGAAATAAACGTTTTTTATTTTTTAAAATGGCTGGATATTTTATCGTTTTCAGAATACAGAATTATTTTTAATGCTATGATTTTTTAAGAGCTATTCTACCTTATTGAATTGCAGTTCCAGATATGCTACTAACATGATAGAGTTATCCCTTTGCAAAATGGATAACGTAATACGGGTGATTTTTTGCTAAAAAATTTTACTATACTTTATTTTTTGTTACTATTTTTTGTTGAATTTTTAAATAATTTGATTTTAAAAAATTAATTTCGGTTATATTTTTTAACTTGAAAAGTATTTCATTGTAGGTTAATACAAATTAATTTTTCATATTTACTTTTCAGTTATAATTTTAATAATATATGTTAAATATATTTGGATAGATGGAATTCCTTTCAAAGTTTTTAAAATTCTTGGCGACGGAGCATGTTTATTTTCGTCTCTGTCTTTGCTGGTGTTCGGTGACATATCGATGGCTTATAAAATGAGAAATATTATTCTTTCTCACGTGTTTAACAACTGGGATCGGTTTAAATGCTACACTCAAATGCTATCTGACACCTCTTATAATACTAACGATTTATACTTTACCGAAATGTGTAAACCAAACACGTATGGATATATTTGCGAAATTATGGCGGCGGCAGAATTATTTCCCTATCAGTTCGAAGTGTATCAAAGTGACTGCCTTATAGCTTCTGTTGGTGAAGCACAATTCAGGGGAAAAAAGATTGCGTTTTACGGGAAACTGTCATAGTGGTCATTTTGACGTTTATATTGAAATAGTTGGATTAGCAAATAGAAGTAAAGTTAATCCTGGTGATGATAATGTGAAACAAAATGAAGAAAATGTGTCATCTTTAGTGTTTCAGCCTCAAGAAAATGTGTCTGTGTTAGTTTCAAAGACTCAATCAATATCTAACATTTATTTGTCAAGTTCAAGTGAATCAATTATTAATGATGCAATATCTCTTCAACTAAATAAAGGTAAAAAAAAAGAAAACTTTCACAAATTCAATTAAATATAAACAATTAAGACAAGCTGCTACAAAATATACTCAAAATCATCCTGAAATACATAGAGAAGTTGCTTCAAAATATACTAAAAGCCATTCTGAAGTACATAGAGCAGCTGTAAGAAAATATTTTTTTAATAACCCCCATGTGAATCAGGCAGCTGTAATTAAATACAATGAAAAAAGATCAAAAGTTAAATTAGCGCCATGGACTTCCAAAAATTTGTCTGGTTTTAAATATAAAATGGATATTGACTATTCAAATGATAAAATAGTCAGTATCGGAAAACGTTTGCCCTGTTCGAGGTGCTGTGCTTTAAAATGGATAGAAGAACCTCCAGGAATGTGCTGCAGTGGTGGTCAAGTCCAGCTTCCTGCTATTAGATCCTACCCTGAACCTTTGAATAGTCTTAACCATAAGGATCAGCTTTCAGAACATTTTCTTTCTGCAATTCGTAAGTATAATGGATGTTTTCAGTTGACGTCCTTCGGAGCAAAAGAATTTAAGGAGGGAAATTTTATCCCAACATTTAAAGCCCAGCAGCAGGTATACCACAGGATAGGTAGCCATTTGGCTGAGCCTCCTAAACAACCTTTTCTTCAGCTAAACTTTCTCTGTGATGATGAAACGAAACATTCGTTGTGGTAATTTCCCAGGTGTTAAGCCAGAATTAGTTAATCAATTACAAAAGGCGCTACATGAACTTAACAGGTATATTCGAGATTTCAAAGCTGCTGTTGATTCAGTTCCTAAAGATCAAAAGGAGTTCAAGGTTATAATTAATGCCGATAAAACCATCTGGAGAGCACAAAGGTCGTTTCAATGCTCCTCAAAATAAAGAAGTAGTTGTCCTTATTGTGGGTCAGGATTTCGAAAAAAAGAGAGATCATTCTATACAGCAGAGACAGTAAATTGGTACGAATTAATGAAACGCATCGAGCTTACGATGATCTTCAGTACCCTTTGATGTTTTTTCGTGGGGAAGATGGTTATTGTACAAATATTTCAAAACTTGATAGCAATACTAGGGCTCCTATCAATAAGACTGTCTCTGCTTCTGAGTTCTACAGCTATAGTTTGATGGAGCGTGTTGGTGAAATCAATTATCTATTGCTCTTTCGTTAACTTTTTAATCAGTTTTTGGTCGGTATGTATGCAAAAATAGAAACTGAAAAGCTTGATTGGATTTGTAACAATTAAAAAAAAAACTTAGGAGTGAGGAATATGTCCACTTAAAAGACTCTAAGGCAAAAAAAGATACACAGTCTTCAGAAATAGGTAAAATGGTTGTGTTGCTATCTTCGTTTACTAGAGGATCTCGCTACATGCATGAACGAACTCAAGACGCTATGACATACGTAAGACATTTTGAACGTCCCGACTTATTTA
Source organism: Nephila pilipes (assembly GCA_019974015.1). Taxonomy (NCBI): domain Eukaryota; kingdom Metazoa; phylum Arthropoda; class Arachnida; order Araneae; family Nephilidae; genus Nephila; species Nephila pilipes. The sequence goes on from BMAW01025475.1 coordinate 321,458, forward strand.
TTACATTCACTTGCCATCCTAAATGTTAAAAAATCAAAGATCTTTTGAGGCAAGGATAAAAACTTACCCATTCATTGATAAACTATTAACAATTAAATACTTTTCTCAGATATTTGAAAGTCGTGGATAACCATCATTACAGACTATAAATTTCTTAAAATTTTAAATTCAGATTATAATTATCGTTTAAAAATTGAAAATTTTCTTGATATTTTACATATATGTCCCAAAATATAATATTATCGTCTGCCCAGCGGAGCGGGCGGGTATCAGCTAGTAGATCTATATAGTCCGCAATAACATATATGTAGTCCACAGCTTTAATGATACTATTTACGACACCACAGAGCTTACGGCTGGCTATGTGAGCGTCCTCTACAGCAGAATTGAATCATCATCAGCCTGAGTTCTACCCACCTTACATTAATCCAAAATTCTGTTTAAATGGCGAACGACAAATTCTGATCCTATTATCGACATGATGCAAAATAAATCTGGATTCGTCTGGCTAGTAACACGTTTCCTCTCCTAAAAGTCCAACAAAGATGCTGAAGTGCCCATTGCAAGCGTAAAGCATGATATCAGAACGTCAACAATGGAACTGTGTTGGGGATACAGAGGCAGAATTCCAAATCTAACAGCATCAGCTGAACATGTTATCCGAAACATTTCTGCTTTTAATTGCATAATATACATGGCCATATAAGCAATTAAATGGCTCCGATTGAGTTTTTCCCAAACATGACAGGATACGACGGTCGAAGCCTTTAATGGGGTATGGACGATCAACATTTTTGGCCTATTTCCCGTTTCTCCGTCAGTAATCCACTTTCCGTAGGTGCTGTATAAAACAGCACGCAAACAACTAACCAATTGTACCGTTTCTTTAATGCTTCTTTCCAGTCGCCAGGCAATGGTGATGCTGCTTTTTCCGATCCCACTGCAATCTCGGCCTTTACATATGATGAGAGAACTGAACACTCCATATGATAACTGATTTTGGGGGGGGGTTTCTAAGTCCTAAATTCAATAATTTTCAAATTGAAAGAAAATTTCACTTACTTAACTTCCCAGGTTCTTAGAGAATTCTGGAAAGCTGTGGATGTAATCTAAAAAAGGCATTATCCCAAAGAATGACGAGATAGAATCGTGCTTAAATCCATTGAAGTGTATACAAATAACTAAATATAATTTCTAAATTACGAAGTACGCACTCATAATCATGGTTCACTTTTTTACAGAGCCAAAAAGGAATTCAATCCAATTCTGCGCTAAGGAATGATGGGTGTTTTTTCCTGACATCACCATCACGCACTTGCGCAAAAAGGTTGCATGTTCTAATGATGAGTCAGGAGTTCCGACATCTTTCTACCTTTTAGTTTTCAATTACAGGAAACTCAAGTGCAGCACTCAAATTAACATGAAATTATCAAAATAAATACAATTAATATTCAAAGTTGTTTAACGTTAAATTCTCGATTAAAGTTCTTTAGATATGAAGCAGATAATGTAAAATTTTAAATTCTTGTAATAAAGAAAAGTTCACTTTTCACAATTAGAGACACTTTTCTCTTTTTAACCTTCTGCTATACCTAGAGGTTGATTCACCAGGCTCAGCCTTGTTGAGAGGATCTCTTTTAAACTGGAATCATCACAAATAAGATCCTTTACTGATGGATAACACTTTTGAAGCAGTTCCTTTTCGTGCTCATTTCCAAGGGATACAGTCTTAAGATTGGACTCAGAATTTCTCCACGTGTGGCTGTCTGATGTTTCCACCTGGCGATGTGAAGATTTCGATGACTTTGCATAAAGGCCCCAGTCCATCCTTTTCATATTGTCGCTAGGTATCAACACAATGTCTCCTTTCTTGATAGATGAAGAGCTTTGTACCTTTTTTCATGTTGTCAGAGCTGTCCCAAATATTCAGATTGAAAACGTTTAAGTAAATCTTGTCGTAATTTTTGCCGATTGACAAACCTTTTACTTGGAGATTTACTATTCAGGAAATCTAGGTCATTCATCTCTCTGACTTCTTGCAAGATCATACTGAGTGTAATAGGTTCTAGGTCACTTGTGTTAGCACTTACATAAGAGAGTGGTCGACTATTGATTACACTTTCACAATCCCACAATACTATATTTAATTCTTCAAAGTTGAGAGATGTTGGTCCTTAAACTTTCCGAATTATTTGTTTGACCATTCTGATTAATCTTTCCCATAACTCACCTCACCAAGGAGTAGATGGTGGAATGAATTTCCTATCGATTTTATTAACAATACTGTGTGTACTTTCTTACTTTCTCCCTATTAATCCTTTTAAAGAGATTGTTTGCACCAACTATGTTTGTTCCAATGTCCAAATAAACAAATGATGATCTTCGTCGAGCCATATAACCCTGGATTGACTGCAGGAAACTTTCTGTTGTTAATGAAATAGTCGGTTCTCGATGTATAGCTCTAAATACTGCTCAAGTATAAATAACAATCCAGCACTTTTGATTTCCCTTTCGATAGAGAGGTTCAGCGAAATTGACTCCTGCAATTTAAAACACAGAAGCAGCCCAGATACGGTTGACTGGAAATAGATCCTTTGGATTTTCTACTAGACGTGCATCAAATCTCTTGCAAACTACTTAAATACTGACAATTTTTTGGACAGTCTTACTATACTTTGGTATCCAGAATTGCTCTCTAAGGTTGGTCATTATCATCTGAACACCAGCATGACATAGAGTACAGTGTTTCCAATAAATAAATTTTTCAATCATCGAATATTCACTGGGTAACACGATAAGAAATTTAAAGGTTTTTAAAATCGTCCTTAAATGTGAGCTTATCTTGAATCGTAAGAAACATTTTCCACTTCAAGTATTTGAAGTTTTCTGGAGTCGCTTGTTTTGCAGTCCAGTGACAAATTCTCTCTGTACTCCTTTTACACGATTGAAGGCGAAACTAGCCCAGTTTTTGTTTTTCTTGGTCTACAAAATACCATTTCTGAAATCAGACCTATACTTCGTAACAACTTTTTTAATTCCTAAACATTTGTTCTATTGGACTAACATAGTCTTGCTCCCATATTACATGCTAAAAGTTCTAGTCTAGATACTGATGTAAATTTGAGTGGAGCGATTGCTCAACCTTGAATTAATCAATCGAATTATCACATTTACTCTTAAAATATATACACGTAGCATACGCCTTTTTGCAAACATCGCACAAGACATGCAAAAATTATATTCCTGTTTCCTTTATTTTTGTCAAGACATCTAGGAATACAAATTTGATTTAAACATTTGATTGTTCTTTTTACTTTACAAATTTCTTGGCCATACAAGATAGGAAACGGGTATATCTCAGGATAATTTTAATTTCCAGAATTCTTACAGCATTAGTTTTGGCATTAATGTTGCTGGACAGTATATTCAATTGGATCAAAAATTTTGTGTGGAGAAAACAATTTGTTTAATTACTGGTTGATCTTCATCAATGGGATCTAAATCTCTCAAATCAATAAACAGAGTGACCTTTTTACTTTTTCATTTTAATCCTAATGTAGGGACAATTTTTGTCTCAGTTAAATTTGATTCATTTTTCTCAAAGGGTCTATGCTCCTTTTCTCGTAACTTAAATTTTGCTGGACTAAGAACTTCTTGCGATTCATGAATAAATTTCATTAATTCTTCTTCATTATCCACGCTATGGACACAGTTATCCACATAAAAGGACTTCAAAAGTTTTTGCACTGTTTCTTTGAAATCAGGAGGAGCATTATTAAATGAAACTGAAGAGTAGTTTCTGGTAAGAAAGTTATCCCAAAGACAATCCTTCAATGCTGAAAAATTTTTAACTGTTATTTCTGATCATCCTACGACCCCAAGAACTTCAAATAAGGCCTGCCATGTTCATTGTGCTCTATCAGCAAAAATGCCTTTCCACCAATGGCAATAAATCCATATTTACTGATTCTAAATTTCTTTTAGACAGAACGAATTAACTAAATTAAATTGGGACCCTTTTCGAAGCAATCATTAACTGATGGTGAATTTTTGTCTCTAGCAGAGCTATTGAAGACTGGCCTAACTTTCGTTGTATAATTTTCTTTGAAAATGTGGCAGTGAAATAAGTAGTGTGTCCTGGTTCCAAACTATCAACCTCCTCAATAATATCCTAATCTAACCAATCCTTAAAAATTGTTTGGTATTCTACAAATATTTGCTAATTGATTTAAGGATTTGATGCAATTTACAAGCCTTTTTTAAGAGATGTCCTTACAATTTGTTAAGGGAGTATTTCCTTCCACAAACAAGGTAAATGTACTTGATGCTTCCCTTCTGGTCATAATTTGGAAAAAATGGTCATAAGCTTATTGTTCTCTTTCCTAGTTTTCCTTTCAGTCGGATCACAAATTCCAACCTTGTCTAATTTCCATAAATTTGAGAATATTGTATCATTCATCATGATAGTATAGAACAGTATTTGTAGTGTCGTGTTTTTCTATGCCATTAGTCTTTCTTCCATCAGCATACAGCCAAATTTAGTTCCTATACATATTAATCCTGAACTGAGTTCCCCTATCTCTAATTGAGCAGTTTACCAGCAACATCTTCCCCAGTTAGAGGCCACGGTAGCCTAATGGTCAAGATAGCAGACTAGTAGCCATCGTGGGTTCGAGCCTTGATGACACCAAACACCCACCGTGTAGCAGAGGCTGATGCATGATAAATCTGTCGTTGCTCAAGGTCCTCCCGTTGGCGTGGGGTGGAACTTAAGAGAAAGTGCCACATCAGGTGTCGTCCTCGTTACTTCATCGAAGCTCAAAATAACGAGATCCGCCGCTATTAGCCGTCTGGATTCACCATGTGCATGACTATGGTGTCTTACAGTGTCTATGACAATCTATGTCTTCCATCGGGGTGTCCTTATAGTGTATACATATTTGAACCAAATTCTTATAATTAAGCTTTCCAGGTAGAGCTCTCGGCATCTGGAATTGCAGTATTGTGGGCCTCTGTCATAACATCAAAGTTTCTATTACCGACAGTTTTTCGTCAATATTGCTACTGCTATTGTTCATGATAGGATAGAACACCAGAAATAAATCAGCTTTTATTAATATCATAAAAGAAAAATTAGCAACTTATTCTGATTTTTACAACTTCACTGGGTTCAGGTCCGCGATCAGAATTTTAACACCAGAAACTAATTCCGCAGTTAATAAAAATTGCCTTCCTTTTTTTTTTTTCGATGCTAAGCTCTTCAAAGAGCACTTTCCTTATTTTAGGAATCGTAAGTCAAAGTATTTCATCTGGAGCCATAAAATAAATCACAGTTGCCGATGGTTTATTTCTTTTTTTTCTCTGGAATGATGAGTAATCGTTTTTTTATTGTAGCTATCTAAATAGAAAGCAGAGACAGCTATAATTATTTTTGTTCTGATTCGATTTCTTTTTCAAGGAAATTTAAGAGGTGTGCCTATATATTACTTCCTGTAGTTTCTGTTATAATTAATTCACTTTGGGTGTGCTCGAAAACTTTTAAAAGATCGGTTGGAAAGCAAGACTCAACAAGTGGGTAAAGGAGAATCGCAGAAAAGTTATTTATCACGCCAAATGATTTAAACATCGTCAGTTGCCCTTAAGTATAGTATAGTTTAACTTGATCTTGAGGATTTTTGACCTTGAGCATTTGCGTTCTTAATAATCAGTGAGAGAAGTTCTGTAATGTAAACCTCAATCAGTAAATCATCTCTGTGGAAGCGTTACTTTAAACATTTGACAGCTTCCACGTAATTTTGCCAAGTTAAATGGAAAGCTTCTTCAACTGTCTAGCAGATGATCCCTTCAGTGTTGATTGAATGAAGTACTGAAATTTATCATCATCTTCTATTTCTGAATCTTCATGGAGCTTTTTATACTGACCCTACCGTTGGAGCAATTCCGTTTCCATTAAATTGTTTTAGTTCCAGTTTAAATTTGCGATTACAATTATAGGATAATTCTTTTAAAGCAGTAGTTTCTTGTTTTGGTTTATACGAAACGTTCAAGCGTGTAATTTCATTTTTATTCCTCAAAACTTATCTTCATAAGTAGTAATTGCTTCATATTCCCAATCAAACCTTTGCGTGAACATTTTATTGCTTTGCAAATTAAATACAATCTTCACATCTAAATCTTTTAAGTCTTTATATCTATGTTCTAAAAGAAAAATCTGTGCAGCCAAAGTATTAATGTCCTCTACATTAGTTTCCAAAATTTCTGATACTATGATTAATGTTCTAGAAAAATTATTCCTGATAGGAATTCTCAATGCTTTCTACATCTATTTTATATAGCTTTTAATTCTAATACTATATATCTCATTTCTCTAATTCTTATCCCGAGAAGGATGCCAGATTTTGCGTTTCTATGTCCCAAATTCAATAATTTTCAAAATAAAGAAAACTTCACTTAACAGAAAGAACAGCGCGCTTAAATCCACTGAAGTATATAGAAATTACTAAACATGATTTCTAAATTACAAAGTGCGCGCTCTCATAATCATGGTTAATTTTTTTACATAGCCAAAAAGGAATGCAATCCATTCTGCACTAGGAAATAATGGGAGTTTTTATCCTGACGTCACAATTGCGTTTATGTGCGCAAAAAGGTCATATGCTATAATGATGAGTCAGGAGTTCCAACAACTGTCCTTCCCTTTCATGATTTTAATATTTTTCGGCGGTGATCACGTGAGCTATACGTCTGAAGTTATTATATATATATATATATATACATAGACACGCACGCACACACACATATATATAATACATATATTTGTATTATCATCAATTATAGTTATTATTTCATTAAAATATGTGAATAATTTATGCTCAGTACTAATGTTCTACACTCTACACCTTTGATTCATGTTAAATTTTTAAAACTAAAATTGACCTTTTTAAGAAAAATCTTTTATATGTCTAAAGGCCATTGATAAATTTAACTATGTTTATTGAATTTTAAGAATCAATTTGAATTATAATTTTTCTTTCTTATTTGAAACTCTCTGTAATTTTATTAATTTCTGCGCATTAGCTTTAACATCTCTATTAATAAAAGTAGTAAGATACTTTTGACGATGGCATACAGGAAAGATTAAAAAACACAGGAGCAGGAAATTTGGTTCAAAAAGTTCATGAATACTGATAGTGTACAACTCAGATCCATGTTTTGAAAATTTTTTCTCATTTTTTTTAAAATTTAAGTCTTTTATTTCTCTATACGTAGCTTCGACTTAATGGTATATCTTCCGTTAATGATTTGTGATAAAAACAATTTTTAATTTTTATTTGTTCTTTGTAAAAGTATTATGATCTTTTTTTTATCTTTGAAAAATAATCAAGATTCTTTTTCGAACGAATCATCCTCTCAAAATACATTATTTGAAAAAATATCAAAAAATATTTTTTGAAAAAGTATAAAAAAAAAATATTCTTTGAGAAAATAAATTTTAGTAGTTGGCTAAAATTTCCTGTTTTGTTTCGGCAGTAAGTGTATGATTACTAACTGTTCAAACACAATTATTTTTAACTATATTTTATTTTTGTGTTAAGGACTGCCTGATTATTGACTTTTTTATTGCATGTTGATTCACTTTGTTCTCATTGATATTAATTTATTACTGTTTTTAATTTCAAGTGCTCAACTCCTGCTTAAGAAAAACTAAGCCTAAATTTATCATTTAGTTTTAAATGATTACTTGATGCTCTTGCGGTTCTCTCTGTGATGGTTTTTATTAGTTAATTTTAATGAATTTATATTTATCAGTTTTAGTGAATTAAGCTCCTCTTATAATGGATTTTATTATTTTTAAAAATGTTCGATTCCTATTTGGTGAAAACTAAGCCTAAATTTCTCTTTCAGTTCTAATTGATTAATTGACATATTGTACAGAGAACTGTATTGCCTCCAATAATAATACTTCATCTTTCAATTCTAAGCTGCATGTTGAATTTTTCTTTCATTATTATTTAATCTAACTCCCAGAAGACGCGTTCTTATCATTCTACTGATTCACTTAAATCCGGTGTACATTTAATGAATTTCAGAAAATTAAATATATTTTTCCTAGTCCTGTTAATCAAATGATTTTGTATCAACATTTTGATCTTCAGCTACATTTGCTCATCAGTTTTGATGAAAATAGTTTAGAAATATATAAGATCAAATTCCCAGTTTCTCAACTTTTAGTTGATGTTTTAAATATCACACGTTTTTAATTTTCTGTAAATCTTTCGACTCTATATTGAACAAAACAATTCAATTACAGGGAACCCAATTTTGAGAAAAAAAATTAAATCCAAACAATTGAAAGCACTTTTAAAAATTGATATTTTAAAAGTATAGAAACATTTAAGAGACAAATTTATTTTCATTTCAAATAATATCCTTAAGATAACTCATGAACGTAAACTAGCAAATCACAATTGTAAAAAAATTACATCATAATAATAATCAGATAGTAAGCTTCGCTGAAGTTTTTGACTTTTTATTCCAATTTAAAAAAGGAATATATCTTTCAGAACTAATTTTTTTTAAATTTTAAATTTATTGCCATAAAATAAAGAAAATAAACTTTTTATAGCGTATTGTAATCCGTTTTGCTGAGGAATCATCTTTATAAAAAGATTTTTTTTTCAGACGCAATGGTAAAAGTTTACCACAACTCTTTGTTTGAAATTTGTTTTTATATTCTTCCCTTGAGGTAGATTTAAAGTGCATCGTATTTAGTTACATAAATATGAAAAATGATGATTGTAAAAACTTTTGAGAATTTTTTGAATGCATGTAAGAGCTTAAAAAAGCCTCTAGATAGATTTAAAGACGTTAAAGCATGCATAATCTATTGCAAAATGCCATTTTCGTTGTACATAAAATACTTGAAAAATATTCTTTTTGAAAAGCTATAAAGAAACATAAAAATATACGTAGCATTTTATTTTTTCTTGTTCATTTAAAGAAGAGAATATTTCTGATGTGTTTTCTTGAAAGATAAAAAATAAATTTAATTCTGTTTAATGATAAATTAGTTAGCTTCACATAAAAATATTTTTAAGCATTGTTTCCCTTTTTTAAATTCATATTTGTGCATGACAGTAACTTAATACATTTCAACATCTACAATTGTATTATTCTTATAATTTCTATTGGTAACAATTTCAAGTTTCAAAATTTGGTATAATATTTTGTATTCAATATATTTGTTAAGGATTAAAAATATTTTATTCTAAGGAAGTAAACGAAGCGAATATTGAAAACTGTTACTTCGGATGAATGGTAAGTTTAATTAACGAATAATGGTATATTTTTTATGATGTTGTTAATTTTAATGTGCCTTTATTGAAAGCATAAACGCTGGTAGAGATAATCCACAAGAAAATAATTAAAAATTTTTCTACTCTAATTCAAGAAAGAACATGAAAATATGAAGCAAACGATTATAATAGTTGAAAGATGAGCCTGATCGAGCCAAGCACCACTGTAATCTGGCACGACAGTGTGCAGACGTGAGTGACAGGTGACTTAGCGGTCGGTACGAGGGTAGATTTCTCTCTATCAACCGTTTGTGAATGGTCATGGTGGACACTCCTGTGCGGGTCGCACTTTTATTGGTTGATAACGAGGAATCAGGTGCTGTGATATCTGATCTGACAATCACTCAATCTTGCTAGCATCTTCAAATCACCGCATCGCTTCGCCTCATATGACGGGTGATTCTTCGATTTGCCCAAACTGCCTCTTTCAATCCAATAATATGACCTCTTTCAAACTCTGACAATTGCTCGTAAGGAGTTCGAATCCTGAAGCGAGGCATTTTTTCAGTCGTTGAAGGTTTCCTAAATCGTAATGCAACGGAACATTTGATCATCAGACTGAGAATCGCTTGTTATATACAGCTGTTGAGTGCGCATTTCCGATACCTGTAGCTCCTGTTATTCATTCATTTGGCATCACATTTTAATCATTTGCATGTTCGGTCCAAATGTCTTTGCATACGAAATTTCATTATAATCGGGCAACTCCTTTTTGGTGCATCGGTTTTTTTTTTTTTTTTTGCTGTAGAGTGTAGTTAAAAAATTTTTTTAGTTCCAAAGTAAATAGAGAAAAAATGATTAAATTTAATAAAAATCTTTCTTCAAACCCTCAGTAATTCTAAAATAACGCAATATATTCAATGAGGAAAGTTAATTCCATGGTTTTGGAAGTTCTGATAGACGGTATGTTTGATAGAATCTTACCTCTGAACTTTTGGAAAAATCTGTTCCAGTGTATAATATTAGAAGTAACGGACAATCACAAACATTATAACAAGATTATAACAAGATAAATATGCATAAATATCTAACGAAATACCAAAACTATATTGTAAATAAGCGATAATGCTTTTTTTACGCTGTAAAATTTATCAACGTTAATCAACGTTATAAAATGATTTAAAACATGAACATGGACAAAAATTTAAACATGCACTTAAAAAATGAATCAACTATCTGTTTCTTATAATTTTCTTTCCTCCTGCTTTAATACAACAATATAAATTATTCGTTTCTTATTCATTTGAAAAAGATATTCCATACTTCAAAGTTTTTAAAAAGACCCGATTTTTTTCTTAACAATATAAATACCATATGGCAAAATTAGGTTCTAAATTATCTCAATATTATTGAAATTTTTTTGGAGAATATTTATTGAGTACTCGTTTAACGTCTTTAATTAATTCAATAGTGAAACATTCTCTTTTTTTTAAGACTTTAATTTTTAACATCCTCGACAAATAGAACTGAGCTATGATTAAAAAATAATACGATTAAATGATGCTGGTGATAAGAATAAGAGTAGTAAAAATGGGGATAATTAATTTATTTTGCAGATATATTTGCATGTTTTTTTCTTCTTATTATTGAAAAATCAGAACTTCCTCAAAAGTAAAGAAATAAACATCATCTACTTCTCTTAATTAGTTGGAAATTTAGTCCCCGACCAATCTAATGGTAGACACAAACTTTAACACTAGAATGTAGGAAAACACGCTCATCCAGTTTACTTGAGGTTTATTCAATATTTTAATTGCTGTACAGTTATTGGCTGAATAGATCCTTTTTAATAGGTAACCTTTTTTTTTTAAGAAGTAGAAGATTTAGTGTCATGTATTTATTAAAATATAACTATTTTTTATGATTCTTCATTATTAGTTTTCAGTTTGGTGTTAACGTTATGAGATTCCTTCTTAATCCAGAAAAAGTGTTCGTGTACAATTTTATGAAATTAAAATTTAGGTTAACTTTATGATGAGAAATCAGATATGCGAAATTCCTAGCAACAATTATGGTACAATTCTTTTTAGAAGTTCATTAACTATGTTAATTAATTTTAAAAATTAATTTATGCATCAAGGTATCTTTCTTAGATTAAGATTCAGGTATTGTTCTCGTCACTTGACCAAGGTTCAAAATTACGAAGTCCGTTGCCAATATCCCTCATATTGCTTTACAACGTAAAATAAATATTAATAAATTAATTGAGCCATTTATATTGAAATTAATTTTGTCTAGTAGGTATAACGAATGCAAAAATAATTCAGGGTGTTCTTTTTTCGATGACTGTACATCTATTGTGCTTTTAACTTTCTTAAAAAAATATTTCATTCACATTTTTTTATAACAATCCCGAAATACCTAAGGTGCTTTTGAGGTATATTGCAATGGTTGAAAATCGCCAATAAAAATTTAATAAAACATAGTTTTAGAAACTCTCTGGGGAATACAGGAACTAAAATATTAATGTAAAATTCCCTGAATTTACTTAATAATGACTGAATTTTTCTCTCTTTTATAACGCTCTGTGAATAAAATATTGATAACTTCTTACGATCTTATGAAGAAGTATTTAATTTTCTCCAGAAGTAAATAATCAGTAAAAATAGAAAATGATATCAATTTCCTTAAAAATTTGGATAAAAGGGGGATTAACTTTTTGCTTATATAACATTCATCAGAACCTTAGCTTCAATAGAGATGAGTGTAATGTATGTTTGCATAAGAATTGTGGAACAAAAAACAATTTCTTCAGTAAAATTTTTTTAATCTGTGGAAACTGTAAATGTATTTTCAAATATTAAAATTAAAGCAAACGATAAATTATTAAATTAAATGTATCGAATATCGAAGGCAAAGGGTACAATATATAAGTTTCAAAATTTTAAAGGACAGCAATTTAAGGTTTTTTTCATTTTTATTAACAAGTTGTTTGTTGATGAATTAGTTTAAATAAACGTTTCTGCATTTTATTCTTTGGACTACTTACTTTTATATTATAATGCCTTTTAAAGCATTATTTTCTTCAGAAAATCCTTAGAAATGGCTATTTAAAAAATGATCATATTGCTCCTTACTTCTTGCAAACAGATATATTAAGAGAAATGTATTTATTGTTGTTCTAAATTAAAAATCAAATTGAATAAATTTTTGCATATTAATTTGTTCTTAACAATTACGGTATTACTTTATTTCATTCTGAATTTCAGATTCAGGGAAAATATCAAATACAAATTAATTTCTAACAAGATCTAGATTTTTACAAAATTAAGATGTATATTACAAATTTAACTCTCGTTTATTGAATATCTAAATTACCAAATTAGAAGTGCTTTCATATGCTATGAAATTGGTTCCTTTTTTTATTTAGCTGAAACTTTCCAAACAAGAGATAAAAAACTAACTTTGGAAATGGTGATTGAAGAAATATGAAAAAATGTAGCAAATGTAGCAAATATGTTGAAAAATAAACGACACAAATATTTATATATTCTTTAAAAAATTTGGCGTTACGATTGAATTTGATATGTAAGGAAAATAATTTATTTAAGGCGAAGAGTAATAAAAAACATAACGAGGAAAAGAATTCTATCTTAAAAATATAATAGCCTTTTTTGGACGATAAATCACTATTATAAAATGAAAAGATAAAAAAATTATATTATTTAATACTAAGCAAAAGACTTTAAAAAATTTATTTCATTTCAAAAATCAGTAAAAAGATCTGTAAAAATAAAATCAAATTACTAAATATTTGAGTACTAAATATAAAATAAAAAAAATATCTTAAGATAATTTTATCAAGCTTTCAATTATATTTTTTAATATTTGGTATTAAATTTGAAAACATTTTATTTATCATCTATTTTATCAAACATTTATATTTAATAAATGAGCTACTAGATTATGTGACAGTGTTGATCATTACTAAAAGGAAAAAAATATTGATTAATGCTGGAAGTGTAAATGATTCCTGAAAAGAAATGCCATGGAAAGAGAATTCATTTCTCTAGGGAAATGTGAATCGTATAGTTTCATATTTCGACACCACAAATAGCAGTTGGGTTCATGAATAAAACAAAGGTTCTGTTTCGTTTCGATTAGTCGATCATCATTTCAGACATATGATGCCCTACTAATCCGTTATACAGGATTCACGGCTCTGAAACTGGTCTGCAGCAAATTTGAAAATAATCTTGAAAGATCTAGAGAAAAAGTTTAAAAGACTTTTCAAAACTTTTTGGAATTTATTTATCTTGAAGCTATTTATTCATTTATTTTTGAAAAGTAATATCATTGACAAGAAAAATATAGAGAGAAACTTCCAAAGATCTTGAATTTCAACATTGTGAGATTTATAAGTTGGCAATGCTCATTTTTCAAGGGTTATTTTTTTATTTCAGCACTTTTTCCAAAATGATTTGAGTATTTAATGTTGTTATAAATCACGTTTAGCGTTGTTCCAACTGTGAGAGTATTTCAAATTTTTATTTTACATTTTTTTCTAGGAGCAGAACTTAATTTATCAATATTGGCTTTCAGGGAAGAACTAAATTAACAGAATGATATCAGTTCACATTAAATTCAAATTTCTAAGAATTGAAATTAAGCTGAAAACTTAGTGGAAGTTTTTTAGAGTCTGAAAATAATTCTCGTTTAAGAAGTTATACTTAAAATGTGTTTTTCTATGATTGATTATTCTAAATAAAATGCGATATGAAAAAACGAATGACCCACTTAATTAATGGCAACTGATAAAATTACTTTTATTGGAATGGGATTGGTTAATTATATAATTTGTGATCAGTATATACATAAAGATATGATATTTGATGACTTATAAATACATTTATCCAGTCTTAACGGACATAGTGTATTATTAATACTATGGTGTTCAAAATTAAGACATTTTTCACTTTTGATTGAATATTTCCTGAAGTATTGAATATATTTTAATGAAATTAGGTATGTATGTATATTTGATTCAATACAAAAATATCACCATACAAATGGTACACGCGCTTTAGCGTGTGACTTTCTTCTCTTTTAGATTTTCCTGAGCTGATGACCTCAGGAAAATCTAAAAGAGAAGTTATACGATAAAACGAACATTAGGTTTATAAAGATACTTTTCACTCATTCGAACTGTAGAGTCCCTTTTTACAGTTATATAAAAGTTATATATATTAATCCTCAAGCAACGCTGCTTCGGATGCTTCTGGGAGGTGAAAGGCAAGTTGTAATGCTCTCTCAAAAGTATCCTTTTTTTCTCAAAAATATACTTTTTTTAAGGTTGAAATGAAGATCTGGCTGGTCAGTTCTTCCGGCAATTATCCGTACTTTTTTTAAAATTCTTTGCCCAAATGAGCCTCATCTGGATGTGAGAGCTATCATTCGCAAAAATGATAACAGAACAGATAGCACCCCTGAAAAGGCGAACTAAGGCTTCCAAAATACATTCATATACCTCAAAGTAGTCACAGTGCCTCTGTCAATGATTCTGTGTGTGCACTGATCCAGCATAATGCATGCCCGGGCCATTAAACTTCCGCTGTCATACCGGTGTCTTTCTTGGATGTTGGGAACATGTAGGTGGTTCCTGGATTCATCCAGATGAAGATCAATGGTTAAACTAAATCTAGATTCTCAGGGAACAGAATGATCTCTCATTGATCTTTGCTCCAATGTCGATGTTTCCTGGATCTCGATGAATGGATGCTACTGTATGAAGCAGTGTGGTGAGACTCAAACAGCAGGTCTACTTGTTAGTGAGGGTCTATAGACTGCATTGATGAAGTTATCTGGAAACAGTAAACTTTAAAACTTGAATTCCTAGGGTCACATGGAATTTACAAAATAGATAAGAAGCCATAGCCCTTCTATTACGTCTCGCTGTAACGGATAAATGTTGATCTATGTTGGCCGACGTAGCTCTTGGAAGACCGTGTCTAGGCTTTTCTTTTTATTTATCTATTCTCATTAATCTATATTCATAAGTTACTCTCAACACTAGGCATTACTTTAGAGTCTACCAATCTGCATTTCAGACAGTCTGCCTTAAGTCTTAAGAAAATTTGCCACTTAATTCCATTTACCAATCAATGGAGGTTACTCAGTGTAACAATTTACTTTTGAATGTTACGGAATGTTGCAAAGAATACCATGAGAGTCTACAAAGCGTACGAATGAACGGAAAATGGTACTTAACCTTAAAAGGTATTTTAATGTTAATAAACATCCCACACGCACGTATGCTTATGTAATCGATACTAAAAATTTGCATCTTTGTTTGGAAGCCTTAATTTTATCTCCCACTTAATATTTTTTGGAGAAATTTGACTAATTTCACAAATTCTCTTACTTTAAAAAAGTTTGTTTTATTTTATATAACAGAGAAACTTTAGATAAATAATAATAGGATATGTTAATAAGGCAACTTAAGGTATAAAGTAATTTTATTGGGTTCATTAAGGGAAATAATATGGTAACTTAATATATAGAGGAAATAAGCAATTTAAAGTAATGATGTTACTTTTTTAGAAATATTAAGGTAAATAACATACCAAATGCTAGTTTCTGTTTCAAGATATTTTTGAATACTAATTCTCTAGAGATCTTTTCATTATTTTGGACCTTTTCTTTAAACCATTGAAAATACAGCATTAAAAGTTTTAAAAAATTTAAATATCAGAAATTCAATATAATTTTTCCAAAAATATATTTTTTGCATTATTCGTTTCAATTTATTCATTTGATTGGAAATTCCTGTGTCTATTTATGTTGAAAATGAATGCAAAATTGTTTCAGATAAAATTAGTGAAATATGGTTTTCATTTTGCAATGAAAGAATTTATCTCAAATTATAAATATCCGTTCGTAATTAAAAATAGAAAAGTATCGATTTTCATGCAATTTTTTTGAAGAATTAAAATTTTTGGAACTTTTTTTGTTTTGTTTCAGTTGGATATTATTCAGAATAAATTTTTGTAGCTTTACGTCGAATTTTTTTAAAGGATTTACTTAAAGAATCACTCCTTGTCTACATGAAACTCTTTTATTGAATATGTATTTTAACATAAAATGGGGGGGGGGAAACGTAAATGCGGCATAAGAGGAAGTTATTTAATTGTAACGAAATTTATATAATACGTAAATATCTTCCAATACAATATGAAAAAGTGATTAAATTTTATAAGGAAATGAATGAATAGCTAAAGTTCCAGATCTTTGCAATAATCAGCCAGTTGGTATGAAAATTCAGGAATCCCAGTTCTAGGAGATTACTGGCATTCTAATTTGATATCGCCTTGTTACTTAACTCTCCCTATGCTCGCACATACGTTCGAGAACTATTTGAATTATCCCATCTAAGAGGGGAACGGTAATTACATTTAAGGAAGCACAGAATGGTAACATTGAAAGATTGCTTGATATTTTTGGATTGGAGCAATGCCATTATTCAAATTTAGTTTGCAAGAATGGTTAATTCATGGCAGAACATAGTATGAAGAAGGCAGTAGTCAACTTAGAATAGCATTAGTAAATCTCTTACATGCATATGATGGTGTGTCTCCAGGAAATCCCTTACCGAACCTAATTCGTCATTACCAATGATATAAATATTGAACATATCTGACTGCAAGAATAATTAATAACCGATTCGGTGAATAAGGTTTGAATACTCTTCACTTATATACATCGAACAGCGCTCTTAGAAATCGTTCCGTTCAATCTCGGATCTTCTTGGAATCTCAATGTTTGGAAAAGAATTATTTTTAGTGATGAGTCACGCTTCGAAATGAGCCTCGATGAGTGAAAATGTATGTAGAGACATCCAGGACAAGAAGTAAGGTATTAACTTCTATATCGTTCACCACACAACCGGAAATTATGTTTGTGGACAGTATTTTATTTGGTATCTGGGCTCAGTTATCACCCGTAAAGCACGGCGTTGATGATATTCTATTTTACGTCATGCTGTCATTCCTTTTGCTTCATTATGAATTAACATTTCTATAAGATAAAATCCGATTCCAAATAATAGTATTTACTGATAATTTTTTCGTACTTTTCGAGCAAAAAAAATCACATAGGGAGATGTTCACCAACACTATGAATCATTCTCAATCTAATTAACTTCTTGCACAAAAGTCATACTCTTATTTGGATTAACCTTTTATTAATTCACATGAAATTACATTTCTTAAAAAAGACATCCAAGTTCTTTGAAATGTTATAAAACACAGTAAATCTATTCATCATATCTACGGATTTTCATTCTATTCGAATTACTCATTATTAATGTTTGATGACTATTTTTGACAGTGTAGTAGAATTGAATTACGCTTTCTAATACCAAATAAAAAGAGAAAATTTAAGGGGACATTGGACAAAAAATTTTAAATTAATGAAAACTTTTTTATGAAGTTAAAGTTATGCTTACTGGACAATGTTTCAGACGTGTTATGTATTTTTGTGTTTAGGGACTTAATACTTTTCTCTCTGAATGACTCTTTTCTCATTTTATTTACATTCATTCTTCTCAAAACAAACCTTTTTTTGCATTCCATATGCTTGTTTCATGATTTAATTTTTTGCTTCACAATCAACATCTTTTAAAACAATATTTTTTATTGTATGATGACACAAATTTCTAATTACTTTGAAAATTAATTTAAAAATTCTGTATCTGTAAATTAATATAAAGCTCTTTTCAAACGAAAATTCCATAGAAAATTTCAGTTTTTTTTTTTCAATGATTCAATTAAAAATACTACACATCGAATTCCTTATTTCAAGTGTAAATATAATAAACGCTTTTAAAAATGATCTTTTAAATTGCCGAATTCTGTTTAGAAGCATATGAAAAAAAAAAAAAGAGGAAAAATTTTGGTAATTCAAAACTTGTAACTTTTTAAAAATAAATTGTGTGTGATATAAACACTTATAAAAGGTCTTTCGTTCACAATTTCGTAATGACTCAACTTAAAAATCTACTTTCTTCTTTCAAAAATTACCTGTTTTTAACAACAGAGAACGTTGCTAAGGTAAATTGTTACTAATATTGGGTGCGTCTATTTGTTAAATAGTTCCAAAATAATTTTGATACTGATTGGTAGGATAAGTCTAATTTGGCAACTATTTGTTGTCAAATCAAAATTTGACTTCTTCTAGGTCCATTTGTCCTTTTTTCTTGGAGTTGTCACTGTCAGTGAAACCTTGCTTCATCCTTATACACCAGAATCCAAGCAACAATAAAAACAATTATTAGATTCCGATGAATCTGCTGCAAAGAAGGCGAGGGGAGTCTCATCAGCCAGTAAAGTTGTAGGGATTGTTTTTTGGGATGCCAAGGGAATCATACTCATAGATTTCTTGAAAAAACGAAAAAAAAAAAAAAAAAAAAAAAGAAGGTCAATGGATGGAATTACATTAGATTATCTCATTCGATTCCCTATACTTAATACCCTATTTCCTATTTCTAACACGAATAATTCACGAACCATTCACGTATTAAATACACTCAACATGTAAATGCAAAATAAAAAAAGTCATAACATAACCTCATAATTTAAGACAATTATTATTTCACGAACAAATTACTTTGAAAATTTGGGGTTATTCAAGGACTTGCAAGTTTCTTAAATACTCCTAAGTGTTCATTAAGTTCAGAGAATTAATAAATTGCTTATAAACATTTTACCCTTAAATAGTTATGCTGCACATGTCTCAGACATTTTGCTGTGTATCAACTTAAAGTGACTCGCAAATTTATATGATTCAGCAAAATATCTATCTCATCACAATATTAGACTTACATATTAACCTGCTTTGATCGCAAAGAGTATATATTTCACTGAATATGATAATAGACATCATAGTTGAATATCGTAAAAAAAAGAGGCGAGGGAACATAACCTCCTTTATAGCAAATTTTAAACGTGATTTTTATATATCATTCATATAATTTATCATAATTTTACCATTGATATTTATGCTGTTGGAATAATATTTATGTTATGAAATAATGTACGATAGATCTTTAATATGTACTTATATCATAGACAATTTATTTTACTAAAGTTATAATTTTCTGAATCATCAAACACTAAAAAATAAAAAGATTTCATATTAAATAAATTATTGTTAATAAGTAATGTGTAAATATAAAGATGATTTAGAATTGCACAACTCTCAGAAATTTCTGAAATGTTAAATGTAACATTTTATTAAATATTTTTACAGATACTTATTCTCTGTCCTATTTAATGCATCAATTGCTTTCGAAGTATTTTGTGAGGTGATGGTACATTGTAAAACTGATGCACTGTTGTAGCATGTATTTCTATGAAATTTTTCTCGTATCCCAAATAAAAAATTCTGCTGAATTTTGTTTTCAAAATTGCATTCAGATCAACTCTAAAAAATTATTTACATGATGCATGTTTAAATCATGAAATAAAATTAATAATTGTCTCGATATGCTGACATTAATAAGCAATGTTAATGAAGAGCGTAGTCAGTGACAATTATAGTGAGATTAAATCTGCTCATTATTTATTGATGGAGGTCTCTCATTGCGAGTTTTGAAAATGAAAAACTCTTGGTGTTATTTCATTGATTTCATTGCTGCAGATTCATGAAGATAATTAAGAAGATAAAATGCTTTATATTCTGATACTTTACTTTATTTCTTAAGAAATTTTTCCTTTCTTCAAGAAAATATTTAGGTGTGCATACATTGTTTTTTGCTTAGTAATTACGAAAGGATTTTTAACGAAACACTTTAACTTTTAAGGAGAGCAAGTAAAAATTATTAGAATGTGATCATGAGTTGTTTAAACATCAGAACTTAATTTATTCGAAGATTTTATTTTCGAAGCACAAACTATAAAACGCAACCATAATTATAAAAAAAGTGTTAATAGGTTCTTATAATGATTAGAAAAATCTAATAATCAAAAAAGTACAAGAGATAAAGAAATAAAAGGTAAATATACATAATTTTACTGATGAGTAATAACATGTAGCTCAAAAGCGTAACATTTGAATTTACTGGCTTAATTTAATTGCTTATAAGTGCGGAACAATGATTTACATCTTTTAATATGCTATCTAATACTATCACAATTTGTTTGAAGCACAATGTTGAAATTTTAATAAAATAATTTTACTATCATTGAAATAATAAAAATTTAATGAAATAATCAAAATTCTATAAATGAATAAACATTCTAAATAAAGTATATAAATTTGATTTTTTAAATTGAGTTTTAACTTATTGATAAGAGTATTATTGTTTGTTGGAATGAGTTTTCTGCAATTACAAAGTTTTTTTTCTTATGGTTATATACTTGAGTAATCTGTTTCCTGAAAAATAATGAGCATATTTTTGTTCAATAAAATATTTATTTAAAGCTAAATTCACAAGACCATTAGTTATGTACTTGAAATCGACGATTTTCAATAATTTAAGTAATTTGATTGATAACACGAATCTATTTTCCTTACTTTATTTGAGTTTATTCTAAATATTCTTTTATCTTAAAATACGTATTTTATATTTTTATAGTATATAAATTATATTGGTTACATATAAAATTTATTAAACAAGAATATGAACTAATACTTCAGAGAAACTGCAACGGACAACTGCATTTATGCGTTTGTATTGTGTGAGTTTTAAATAAAAATATCCGAAACTGAAAAATAGAAGTAAAATTAGGGTAACGTTATACCTAGAAATATTTTCCTGCTAAAGGAAGTAAGTAAAATAAAGGAAATAAAAAAATATTTGATTAAAAAATTTTCTGAAAACTGAAAACTAATTTAAATCCAATAAATCAACTTTAAATAATAAATACAGTTAATAAAAGAGATTGAAACTTCTTTCACAACGTTTAAAACTATTTCTACGGTAAAACTTTAAAACCAATTTTTATATTATTCTGAAGTACAGTATAAGAGAGATGCTCAGAATAATGTTAGAAGTGAAAATTTCGCCATCCATCTGCATTGAATGATACCATTTTTTCTTTACAAATATTATCATTAATGAAAACATAAGAAGATAGAATGGAACCTAGTATCTTTTATTTTAGTTGCGACTTCGAAAAAGCCCTTTGTTAAATATTAGTAAGACTTTCTCCTAATGGATAATATAGAATGGGAGAAAACGTAGTAATTATAAGTAATAGTGAACCTGAATTATTTTTACTGTAAAAATTGATGAAGGAAATATTATTAGGTTTTTTTTTAATGCGACTTAAGACTACCAGAACAAAAATACCCGCAAAATGTGAAATTAAGTTAAATTAGAATATATAAGCTTTTTTAAATCAAAGTTTATTTATACATTTAAGATATCCACAGATATGATATAAAAATATTTCTTAAAATATGATATATTGGAAATGAATATTTATTTTTAGGTAGATTCATATAAAATGTAAAATGAGTT
Organism: Nephila pilipes; assembly: GCA_019974015.1. NCBI lineage: Eukaryota > Metazoa > Arthropoda > Arachnida > Araneae > Nephilidae > Nephila > Nephila pilipes. The sequence continues at coordinate 343,274 of BMAW01025475.1, forward strand.
TCGATTGAAACTCGAAAGGACATTTAAGGTCCATGTTCGAAACAATACAGGTAATTTTTAAAGGTTATTTAGAAAGGCATTTGCTATTTAATATTATAGTTTATTTTATATTTTAAAATTGTAGAGTATCTTTAATTTCTTAAGGATTCAAAGCAACTTACACTCGGTTTAATAATACTGACATTAAAACTCAAAATTGTTAGAAAATGTAGTTTTGTAGTAATTTTTTATACGGACAGTTTTCACACAATAAACACATACCAGTTTATATATTTGTCGGGAACTTTATTATTTAATAAACTAAGGGGAATTTTACTTTGCATTAACATTTTTAATACATTGCCTTTTCCTTGTGAATAAATTTTCTGTCGGATTGAAATAATTCTTTTCAATATGAATGGTTCAGTTTACATAATGGAACAATTTATATTGTTTTGTCTGAGTGAAATAGCGTTAGAAATCCTTTTTACTTAGAACTGTAATGACTTTATAAATATTAACTCTTTTGCATTTCTTATTTAAGCAGTTTGTGAATAAAACAAATAAGTTTCACAAAGCGAAAACTGTCACATCCTTTTTCATACCTGATTTGCAATTTATTTATTCTCTGAATAAAATATGCTACTATTAAATAAATTGGTGGAAGCATTTATAATATATAAAATCTGTTGTTTAATATGATATTTAATTTTTTTATTTAAATTACTATTGGTGTTTAATTGAAAAATTTATATCTTCATAAATGAAAGAACCAAAAAGGGAAGGAGGGAAACTACAAAACACTTGAAATTATCATCTAAAAAACGAGCATTTGATTCATAAAACAAATATAGCATAGATTATATCCTTCCTAAGTTTTATGAATCGAAAGTTTTTTAAGTTAGATGATTTATAATACAAAAAAATTGGAAAATGTTCATTAATCCAAAGTTATATTTTTAATTTTGAATGATAACATTTGGGTATGTTTGATAGTTTTGACGAAATACACTCTATGACAAAAAAAAACAAACAAACAAACAAACCATTGCACCAAGAAGGAGTTGTTCAATTGTAATGAAATATCGTATGTAAAGACATTTGGACGGAACATGCACAAGATTAAAATTTGGTGTCGAATGAATGAATAGCGGGAGCTGCAGCGTATCAGAACTACACACTCAGCAGATGCATATAAGAAGAATTCTTAATCTGATGGTCAAATTTTCTGTTGGATTGTTATTTAGGATACCTTACAACGACTGAAAAAATGTCTCGCCACCGGATTCGAGCTCCTTACGAGCAACTGTCAGAATTTGAAAGAAATCGTATCATTGGGTTGAAAGAGGTAGGTTGGACAAATCGGAGAATCGCTCGGGTCGAAGGGATGCGCCGATTAGAAGATGCTGTCAAGAATGGGAGGAAAATAGCAGATTTCAGCGTTATGATAGTAGCGGTCGACCTAGGATCACAGCTGATCGAGAGGACAGAGTGATTGTCAGATCATCTATCACAGCGCCTGATTCATCGTTACCAGCCATCAGACGTGCGACCCGTACACAAGTGTCCACCATGACCATTTACAGACGGCTGATAGAGCGAAATCTACGCTCGCACCGACCGCTACGCCACCTGTCCCTCACGCCTGCACACCGTCGAGCCAAAATACAGAGGTGCTTGGCTCGATCAGGTTGGAATGCTGCTGACTGGGGACGTATAGTATTTAGCGACTAATCCAGCTTCCAACTGTGAAATGACGCTCAATAAAAACGTGTCTGGAGACGCCCAGATTAGCATGTCAATCCTGCTTTCACTATTGCATGCCACACAGGTCCTCAACTAGGAGTTAAGGTCTGGGGCGCTATTTTCCTTGATAGCCGGACACCTTTGGTTGTCATTACAAGCACGCTTACAACACAGCGGTACGTCGAATACATTCTGAGACCTGTTTTGCTACCGTTCCTTTTACAGTACGTTGACCTTATTTTCCAGTTAGATAATGCCAGACCAATACAGCATGTGTTGCTATGAACTGTCTTACAGCTTCTCAAACTCTTCATTGGCTAGCCAGATCTCTTTCCAAGCATATGAGGGGAAGGCATCTACCAGGGAATGTTGATGACCTAGCCTGACAATTGGAGCAAATTTGGCAAGAAATATCGCAGGAGATCATCAGGGAGCTTTATCACTCTATGCCACGTTGTGTGGCAGCTTGGCTATAGGCGAGAGTTGGGTCAACACCTTATTTAACTTGTTACTTTGTAACTATCTGACTTTGAAATAAATCATTCTACTTTTTTGAAATTTTAAACAGTTTTTGTTCTGTACATAATTTTCCTATCCGCCAATTTTTGTCTCAATTGAATAACTTCTTGTTGCATTGTGTTTTTTTTTTTTTTTTGTTATAGAGTGTTGTTACTGAAGATTATTTTACAACATCTGGACAAAAATATACCTTAATAAATAAAACTAATTAAATTAATTTCTTGTTTTAAATTCTCTTTGATTAATATTGTTTAAAAAATATTTTTAAAAATTTTAGAAAATAACCGTGTATTAAAACGTATTTGGCTAAGCATTTTGACTTAAATTTTGGTTGGATAACATGTTACCGGTGAGTGAAATATATGATTTGAAAACATATATTTTACACTCATGTTTTTATTCTAAAAATTACGTCTCCTTCTTTAAATAACTTCATTTTTCTGCATTATTACAGGAATAAATTATATTCTTCTAAATTCATCATTATAATTATCATATATTATATATTTCTATTGAGATGGACGAGGGATGGAAGAGTTCCTGTATAAATTCCTGAGAACTCCAGAGCCCGAAATTATAAATTGAATTAATTAAAAACTTTCGAGCTTAGGTTATCTTCAGGCTGACGATGTGCAAGTATTTAGATATTTAGGGCTTAAAAAGTCCTAAATACTTTAAGAGCTTATAGGATAATCGAAATGGCCTTTTATTGATTTTCATTTTTAGGTGTATCACATATCAGGGTCTACACCACAATCCCTTCAAGGTCCACGGATTCACTTTTTGGTTTTATGTGAAGCAACCTCAACTAAATAAACTACTCGTAAAGAGTATTCTACATAACAATTTGAACCAGTTGATTTGAAACGTGATGCATAAAAAGTTGTAAAACTCATTACAGAAAAGCACATCATTTATGATCTCAATGTTGCGTTATTAATATCTGTAAAATTTTAACATTATCGCTTTTTAGTTCAATTAATGTTAATTAACGGATTTAAGAAATTATGTTTATAACGAATTATAAAATTGTAATATATTGCAAAATATATATTTTCAGTAATTTCATTTATTAACTCAACGTTACATAATTTAAAATGAAGAAATCGAAACTAATTTATTTTTAGACTACTATTTTGCTTCAGAAGTCCCGAAAATAAAGAATAACAGATTTAACATATGGGTATCTGAATTTTACGGTACGTGAAGATGAAAAGGATATTTTTTTTTACACCTGCAGTTGTAAGAGTGACTTTAATATCTTAAAATAACATTATATTTTGTTGATATCTGCCAATGTGTACTTCTTTCAAACATTATAAGATTTAATTAGGAACACATTTGGCTTAACATGTATGCATAAAATTTCTAAATGGGATTCTGTACAAAATTATCAAATAATGAAATGTTTATCAGCTAAAATGATTGGAACGAATGTCATTATTTGGGTTTATTTCTTTAACATTGAGTGAAGACAATCATTAGACATTTTAAAAAATTCTGATATTACATAGCTATCTATTTTTCAAAAGTTATATTTACTCGTATACTTTAATTCGGAAAAATAGGTTAACTGCAAAGCTGAATAACATGGCGCTCATTTTTGATGCACTACAATAACCATTTGGGAAAATTAAGCAATAAAAAATTAAGTTGGCAATTTTTCTTTAATTTTCTTAATTTTTTCAGAGATTTCGGGCCACATAATCGTTATTTTAAATTCCGTATCTTGTAGAATATACTCTGTTATAAATCATTGGTATATCTAAATAGAAACAAAAACACTGGAAATGGTTCCGTCTTGGTTGCACAAGAAAAAAAAATTCCAACAGAAGCAGATGGATGACGTGACGACTAAGCAATTGTTCAAGCTTCATCCATCTGAATCTTAAATGGTTCTATTTCTATTAAAGAAGCGTCGAAGATTAAATCGATTATTTCTCCTTGTAAATTTCGTATCTCTTAAAACTCCCGTATTAGCTTGATCGATATGACATTATCTTCACGTATAAATTATGTTGGATGCATGTATAAATGAATGAAAATGATTTAAAATTAGAGTGCATTTTAAAATGTTATCTTTTTAAACCGTTATTAATTAAATGAATAAAAAATAAATGGAGTATAAACTGAGGTACATAAGCTTAATTTAATTTCCTCTACAAGATAATTGTTGGGATAATTATTATTTAATTAGAAACCCGTTAAATATGAATTGATATGAGCTTTTCAAAAAGGCTGTACATATTTCTGTTCATATCATAAATACAGAAGATAACATAAATTTAATGAAACTAAGTATCAAATTTAGTGAATAATCTCCACAATTGTTTGACGCAATTAAAAAGTTCAAATCAAAAACAGTTAAAATATTTCAATTAAGACAAATAAATATTTAAAACAAAATATTAAAAGCAAATTATAAATAAATGTGGAATATGTGTAACTTATTATTTCTGATATATTTAACTAAATATTTTCATAAAATTTTATAGTTAAATAAGATTTTTAGCTATGTTTCATAAAGTTCCTATAATTTTTTGGAAGAGAAATATATAAATTCATATATATCAGGCTGAAATTACAGTTTTCTGTTATTCGAAAAGGAAGTTAGAACATATGTATTTTGAAGAATACGGATTTCCTAAAATTCAAGATTACAATGTATTTGCATCTAAGTATTAAACTAAGAAAGTGATAGTTAAATGAAGAACTGTAAATAAGACGTAATATTAAATCAAAATAAATCGCAACAGAATATACGTATGCACGTGTAATTTTGTACAAATCGAATAGAAAAATTTTTCTTCGCCAATCTTTTCCCAAAGGTTATAGTTCAGAAAGAGAGCATCATTCTAAACACTGATTGATAAAAACATATTAATTTCTAGTTTTTGTCGAATCACAAACAAAACACTTTTCTAAATACTGATGTTTAACAAAAACGATTCAAGCTTTACTGCTTAAAGTTTCAGGTTTTCCTTCTAAATTTTTATCAATAACATATGATACAGATTGATTTTATTAACGTCACACTTGAAGCAACACATAGGATTTTGACGATGGAACTCGTAATTTTGAACCTTGGTCAACTGACGCAGTCGATACCTGAGCTGGCACCTTCCTTTCCAAATTTCGTAACCACGCTAACGGGAGGACTTGAGACCTCGGCCAGATTTAACGTGTATCAACTCCACAACACGGTATGTTTTTAGTGGCATCAGGACTCGAACCCACGACTCGATGAAAACGGCCGGCCGGTAGTCCGTTGATGACCGTCATGATGATTAGATTATCGTTGCCCCACTATGCGATGAAATCGGTTTTTATGGAAAGTAATCAAAAGAATTTAGCGTATCTTACAATTTAACTCAACTTTTTTTTTCTTTATAACCCATATAGTTCACTGTTTTTTATCATACTAAACAATTAACAAGACGGAAAATAATTATAGTAATAACTACAATGATCTGATCAAATCTGAAAGTCATATTTTTTTCTTTAACGCATACTTTTTAAAGTAATGGAAAATTTTACTTGAAAACACTTTTTCTTTTAATATTTTCCTTTGAGATGTTCCACCATAGCTAAATTTTTGATGAAAGTGCATATATATTCCTGATAACTGAACAGGAAGAGGATGGCATGACTGATTACAATAACCTTTTCTTCTATAAATATATATTTTTTTAAATCTTAAAAAAAAAAAAAAAATCAAATAATAATTCAAGCACGTAACAGATTACTGTGCTCCATATTTCCCCGCCTTCGCGAATCTAGAGCGTATCATGGAAATCTGTGGTAAAAGGGAAGCAGCCGATGAGAAAGATTGGACGAATTACAGCAACTGGTGCTTTTCGCGCGCTGCATGACGTCACACTGACGTAGAGCGTGAGCGATATAAAAGCGCGTCGTTTTGTAGCGCCCGTGAATTTCAGACAACTATCCCGATTTTCATCTGAAGATAAAGCACTAGACTCTACTTCCTACCTTCTGCAATTAATTCTTCAGAACCGAGAAAAAAGCCTACCTTTTGACCGAAACTTAATTCCACAGATACGAAAGATTAACCCTTTGGTAAGTGGTATATTAATTCAATATATTTGTTGAATAAAGAAACGGAATCCTAAGAATTACAATAATTCGATGTTTTGTGTTTTCAAAACCATAACAAATGACACATTTAATTAGCAAGAATGCTGTTTAACTTCTGTGTGACTCGACTGTTAATTTCATCACTGAAAGCGTGAAAAGTTTTGCAAAAAACAATGATCCTCTAAAATCCTCCTAATTGCCTACAACATTGAAGTTTAATTTTCAAGAGTAATAAAATATGAATTTTTGAAATATGTCTAAATCTTAAAATATTTTTTGATGAATAAGCAGTTCAATCTGAGCCACTTCTTGGTAAGTATTTAGAGAAAAAAAAACTATAAAATTGATGGTTTGCCTGAAAAATAATTTATTTTGAAATACTTAATACGCATAATACATTTATATGGCAAATCTTAAAATAAAAGCAAAATACAAGAGGAAAAGCATTTTAATACAAGAGGAAATTAAGTTCAGTTTTAATATTTTTATATTTAATGTTTTATGTGTTATCTCACATATTCGTACAAGATTCATTTCAAACGAATTTAACAAGCTTTAAATCATACCATACTTTAATAAATTTCTAATATTTGAGTGTTATATAAATATTTCTCTGGAATTACTTGTAAAATATTTTCAATACGCATTTTTAATTATATAAGTGTGGTTTCTCTCTTTCTGTAATTTACAAATAAAATTAATGATATACATTTTCTAACATATTCCACAATGGAAAAGTGTGAAAATTTCTAAATCACATTAGATACATAGGTAAATACGCTTAATTGTATAGTTTCTTAATATTTATCTGAAACTTTTAAATTTCAATTTTTCTTTTTCATCCAATTATTTACTTTAAGACTGAGTTACGAAAAAATAATGATTTCAAACTGGTTACTCAATTAAATATCTTTCAATTGATTTTATTTAAATTGTTTGAAAATTCCATTTATTATATTCTGTAACATGATTTTTTTTTCATTAAAAAATTATGTTTATGAAAATACAATAAGCATAATATTATTCACAGAATCAACTTAATTTCGTCTAGTAAGAAGTAATTTTACATTCAACGGTATGATATCGTCAAAATTTAATTTGAAGGTTATTTGTTCCCATATAGTAAAAATTCAATGATATTTATTTACAGCAGATTTTTGAATAAACTAGACATTGTAGGAGTGACGAAGTTCATTTTTAATTCAAAATTGTGAAATGATATTTTAATGATTTTGTAATAATTTTCTTGTTAAAAGTTTATTAAGTTTCCATTTCTTAAATTTAAAAAAAAAATCATTAGACTGAATTAATTTTTCTTTTAAAATAATTTGATAATCAATTCTCTTAAGAGAAAAATTAATTAAAAAATGCACGTAGCAACGCTGATATTTTCAAATACATTTTTAAAGGACTATAACTAAAGCGGAACCTTATCTCCTTAAATGAATAATTTCAAAATAGATTGAACATTTATCTATAAAAATGAAGAAAAAAATTAATATTTTGAACTTTGATCTATAAGTGTATATCTTAAATACACCTATTTTTCTCATTAAAATAGCTTAATTAAAATTTTGATTTATTAAAATTTTGAATGTTTAATAAATTAGCGAAGTATATATGAAGAAATTTTTTTAAAAAAATAATTCTACTTTTGTAATACTTATGATTTTAAATCAAATGGTAGAATTATCGAATATAGAAAGAATTAAATATCATAATATAGCATTTTACTTGAATGAGTTAATTAATTTATCATTAAAGCGTGCAATTTTAACTATAACTTATCTCTTTGGAAATTATAATTCTAGATATCTCTTCGCAAGAGAAGATTGTACACAAAATCTATGAATTAACTACGGAAATTGTATTTTTTGAATACACTGAAATTTATGAAAAGTTTTAGTTTCGCATTGAAATCACAAACTATTGCTTCATTGTCATACATAAGAGTCTTAAGTTAATATATAAACTTTATGGATATTTCTGTATGTATTTGTGAATAATACATACATGCATATTTACGATATATTTTACTGTGTACATTTATAAAATCTTTATTATTGTAACGATATATTACGATTTTCTGTAAGCCACGGAATTTTGGTTTAATATTTATGCAGTAGTTTATGAGACATATAACGAAATGTATTCTAAAAAGAAACACGTAAATTTGTTTCTATAATATACCCATGAGAGTTAGTATCTAACATATTTCATACGATTTATTTCTCATCGTCAGTTTTACATTTTATAAATTTTAGATTCAATATTTCTCAAGAACCGATGTTTAAATATCTTTTTTTTGTCTCAGAACTAATTGTGATAAGCATGTGTTTGTGAATATTATTTTATGATGTTCATGGACTTTTCATATTTGGTGTAGATGTAATTATATTTATAAAAATATTTCTTATCCTCAACGAAACATATATTATATTTATTAAATGGAATATTTTCTTAGTTAAACAAGGAATATTTTTCTGTCTAATGGTTGTCAATTTCGAAAATAAAATTGTTAAAGCATTAATTATATTTTTTTTTATTTAAAATGTATTATTCTATTTCATATAAATTTATCTAATGTTTGCTAAATATTTTTATAGGTTATTGCAGCTAATTTTGCTGTACTTTATTTGCATGATGTTGATATATAAATAATATTCAATTTACTTTAATTTGTATTCAGTTCTAAATAAGAATGAAAAAATTGTAAAATTTATATAATTTTTTTCTTTTTCAGTTTATATAATTATTAGTAAAAAAACGCAAGTTTTTATATATTTTGTTCTAAAATATACAATATTTTGCTTTTTAATTTAATTTCATTTATTCTGATAAACAACACTACATTTAACTGAATGGTTTTATTATTATTTCAATTCCTCGGTGCTGTATCTAATTCCGCTTTTAACGTATTTCATTTCATGACAAAACAATAGGCTTTTTCAATACAAAAAATATATTAGAAAGGAAATATTTATTGTATCCTAGTTATTTTGCGTTTGCATCACTTTTTGACATATATGATAACTAAATGAATTTAAAAATATCTAAATGAAGTAGAAAACGGTACCAATTATGCATAGCCAAACCATTATATATATTAAGTTACATTTTATCGGCAAAACATAACTTTGAACCACTACTCTTCAAAGAAATATACTTATAATGAAGAAAAACTATTCAATCGGGATTTATTAATCAGAAAGGACAAATCCTACGAGATTGTAGGAAAATAAAGATTAATATACGATGTTAGTCTGAATTTTCCTTATCACTTTATAAAAGGCGAATTTATTCGCTCTTATTCTTAGGTTAAAACGATAAATGCTCAAAATATTGTAAGAAAATATTATACGTATTAGGATAAAAGGAAATAAAATTGGAATAAGATTTTTTTTATTAAAATACCTAACTTTTTATTAGTTTATTTTAATTGAAGAATTAAAAGTGTTAAAAATCATCAAGTTATGGGTCATATTTTTTGAAATATGATACTTCATAAAGTAATATAAACGTATTGTTCATTGCTACATAACCATTGTTTTTATTGACTTTTTATGCATAATCTAGAATCTCTTTTTAGTACATCTAATAGGAGTGAAAAAAAAACCCTCTTAAGTACCATTACACAATAGTTCAGATGTTTCCAATATCAAATAGACTTTTAAGTAGTCCAAGAAAGGGAAGAAAATATTCATTCAAAACCTAAAGCATTAATTTCTTTCTCATTCATGTTCAATACATTTCAAAACAGAGTAAAACTATTTATATCTGAAAGTTATAAGACTTTTAAATTTTCATAAAATCGTATTTCAATTTTTGACCATTCAAAAATTGAAAGAAATGGTAAAAAATTACTCTTGTACATTTTATTGCCGTATCCATTCGGAATGTTTTTTTAAAAAAAGTTCTTTAAAAGATGAATATTTTATACCTAAGAGATTTTGTCAACCTCCATCATTGGATTTGAAAATTTATTATTTATCTTCTCAAATTTAAATTTCCTTTCTTACTTTATGGTGAAAGATATATATATATAATATAATTAAAATGCATTAATTTTTTTGTTTAAAAAAAGTATTCATTTCATTACAAAGTGATTCTCTAACTTTGTTATTTGTGCTATAAATGAAATTCAGAAAAAATGGTAGTTATTAGTAAATATGTGAAAGGAGTGGCATTTTATAAGCAATGATATATTGAGAAAGCACATACCTAAAAATACCGTTTTAATGTTTAAAATTCTGAAAAAATAAATATTATGTGCTGTAGTTAACTTAAAATGCCATTTTAAATTATAAAGTATATATCTTTTGGAAAAGTAATTGCTGTTTCATATAATTTCAGTTTGTATTTTTAATAATGAATCGTTTTTTTCAAGATGTAGTTTATTACACCTGACAAACGGGAAAAAATGTTGAAAAAATTGCATCAATTAAAAAACATTTCTTAATTTTTTTTTTACTTTAATTTAAATAGTATAAGAATGCTATATTTGTATGAATATATATTATAAATAAGAATATAAAGTATAAATTAATTACTATATAACATAATTAGAATTAGTCCTTGAATATTCAATTGTCAATTCCAAGCTTACTGTGTCCGTGGATATACCCCATATGCGTCTGACTTAACGTTTTCATATAATTATATATCTTACCAAACCATTCTGACGTGAATTCGTAGAATATTTGCAGTTGAGGGTCCGATTGATGAACCCTACATACATAATTTCTCACCCTTTCTAATACTGTCACTGTTCCTTCGTTTATAATGTCAGTTCTACTCCCTACCACTAACTAATTTCCTATCAAGTTCAGTACTAAATTCCTCACTGCTTATGAATTCAATTTATAAACATATTCACCATAATAATTTTAATATAATCTGCAAAAGTCATGTTTCCCTTATTGGGAAATATTTTCATTGGAACCAAATTAATTTAAATTCCCTAAGTATTAGTTAAAGGGGGGAACGCGAGTGAGCCCATGTTATACATTGAAGAAAAAATTCTACTGATACATTTTTTTTTGCTTAATTTTTACATAAATTGTCCATGGTGGTTTGCAAAAAATAATCACAGTGAGTCTTATAACTTCCATTTCTCTACTACTTCGTAACAAAATTTAAATAAATTTATATAAATGCTTGAACACATTCGTAACAGTTGGATATTTATCTAAATCAAAACAATTTAATGCTCTTCATTTAGAATACCTCTGTCATTGGGAGATTTTTAATGGAGTTTTCATTAGAAGGAAACCAAATGCATCCAAATAAGTTTTTGGGGTTGAAAATTTCTTTAAAAAAAAAAAAAAAAAAAAACTGAAAATCTCTGCACAAAAAACATATATTTCGTGGTTACATCGCAGAAATAAATCTAATCTTTTGTATTTCCTCTTCTTTATTTAGTGCCATTCATCTTGCATGTATCTGAGTTTGAGGAGAGTTCCTAATTCTGCTTGGAATCAAGATTCCGAAATCCCCTTTTCCCTTAATAGCCCTGTTATTGCATCCGTTGGTGATTCAGTATGCACCGAATTTTACCATTCAGTTCTCTTCGAACGCTTTAATCTTTTATACTACAATGTACACTTGTCCCTGAGGAAAGTAGATCTCATCTGGCTTTCGGGTTTGCAAAAGTTATGGCGGAGATAATTTCATTGGTTGCAAGCTTTCCCTCATGATTTGTTTACAAAGTTACTCGAAGAAAATCCATTTGCAAAAATGCTTTTTATACTTTCACTATAATTGGTATATATACTTCTGTTACAAATCGTATTAATGAATGTTATTTTAAACAATAATTTGGTATTAAAAGTAACATACATTTATATGATTCTTAGGTGCTTTTGAAATGACAATTAAATCTGATAGTTTCAATCATCACTGCAAGTAATAGTGATTTTAAGGTTGTTTTGAATCATTTGCGAGGGTTGAATTACACCTAAACATACGTTTTAGTTTCTCGCAATGAAATTAAATAAAATTACTGTATCAATTCATTTTGTGATTGTTCATTAACATCGCATTCGGAAGCAATACGAGAAATAATGGTGACAAGACCTTGTCATTTTGAATCTCGGTCAAATGACTAGGACGACACTCGAAAAAGCATCTACCTCTCCAAACTTCTACACCACGCCAACGGGAGGACTTTCAGCCTCGACAGATTTAACGTACAACAGCATCACTACATGGTGGATCTTTAGTATCATCACGAATTGAAACCATGATTCGTCAGAAATAATACCAGCCGTAAGTTCGTGACTAAGACTACTAGGCTACCGCGGCTTAAGATTACCACAGTTTTGACTTATGTGTTTTCTTAATTGAAAGACTTTGTTTCGTAATAAGGTTAAATAACTACTATTTACAAAAATTTAATTTATTTCTGACCCATTTGCTGTAGTTTCTGCAGTTTTTGTACTTCTCTCCGGTGAAAAAAATCTGGTTAGATACACAATTTGTTGAATAGATTAGAATAATGGAGATTTAAATTAGTCTTTAGAGGAGTAAAATAAAAAAATATTATTATACATATATAATGTAATCTGTTACTTAGACAATGCCTTATTAAAGAATGAAATATATTTCTGTTTATTTTATAATTTTAATAATTGTTTAGAGTGTGGGGAAATAACGTCTAATAGCTGTACAGTTCATCCCCATTTTCTCTCAAGTGAATTAACCTAAAGAAATTTAAGACTTCTCAGGACACACTAAATTAAATGATGCGTTATTGAAGGTTAATTAAGTAACATTAATTTTCATCATTAAGATTAAAAATATTGGCATTTGATTTTGAAATTTGTATTGAAATATTAAAAAAGACAAAAGTCTTTAGAGCTATTGAATAAATCTTAAATATTTTTTGACACATGCGTCACCAATAGAATTAATAAGTAATGCATCATTTTTGCATTGGTGAATACCCTTTTTATAAAAGTATTTTGATCAAATCTTCATAAATATTTTTAAAGAATGAAAAGTCACACAAGTTTAAATACTTATGAATCATTTGATTTCCTTAAACGTAAAATCAATTTAAAGTGCATATTAGTTTGAATAATTGATTCTTTTATTGGTTTTATTAAGAAAATCTCACTGCTGCAAACCAGCCCCCGAGAGACAATCCCCCCTTCACTCAGCATTTATTGACAAAAGATCATAAAAAATATTACATAATTTCAAAATCAAAGTTAAATAAAATGTGCAATGTATTTACAGAGCAGAAAATGTACATGAGAGAAACATAAAAAAAATTAAAAGATGGAATTTTCTTGCAGAAATAAGATGCATAACAGGTTAAATGACACAATACAAAAGCATTCACAAGCTCGTGAACAAAAATGAAGTGTTAGACAAAGGTATGAAACTGATTCCTACAAGAAAAAAACGACATATGTGATCTGGAGACAAAGATTGGCAGATAGGAAAACTATGTTCAGAATAGAAAATGATTAAAATTTCAGAAAAACTGAATGACTTATTTCAGAGTTATATAGCTACAAAGTAACGCACTCAATAAGGTGTTGATTCACCTCTAGACTGGATGCAATCTGCCATTCGACGTGGCATTGAGTGATAAAGCTCCCTGATGCTTTCCTGCGGTATTTCTTGCCAAATTTGCTGAAATTGTCCAGGTAGGTCATCAACATTCCCTGATAGATGCAGTCGCCCTCCCATCATATCCCAGACAGAGAAATCTGGTTAGCCAAGGAAGTGTTTGACACGCTGTGAGATAGCTAATAGCAACACGTGCCGTATGTTGTCTGACAATATCTTGCTGAAAAATAAGGCCAACACACTGCAAAAGGAACGGTAGCAAAACAGGTCTCAGAATGTCGTCGGCGTACCGCTGTGCTGTAGGTTTGCCTGTAGTGACGATCAAAGGGGTCCGTCTATCAAAGGAAATGGCACACCACACCATAAGTCTTGGTTGAGGGCCTATATAGCATGCAATAGTGTAAGCAGGATCGGCACGCTGCCCTGAGCGTCTCCAGACCCGTCTTCGATGATCGTCAGGACACAGTTGGAAGCAAGATTCGTCACTAAACACTATACGTCCCCAGTCAGCATCATTCCAACATGATCGAGCCAAGCACCATTGTAATCTGGCATGACATTGTTCAGGCTTGAGTGGCAGGTGGCGAAGCGGTAATTACGTTAACGTGTAATTACGTGTAGATTTCGTTCTATCAGCCGTCTGTGAATGGTTCTGGGTGATACTCGTGTGTGGGTTGCACGTCTGATGGTTGGTTACGATGAAATGTGACAGCTGATGTGACAATCACTCTGCCCTCAATATCTGCTGTGGCTCTAGTTCGACCGCTACCGTCATAACGCTGAAATCTGCCATTGTCCACCCATTTTTGTAAGTATCTTCTAATCACCGCGTCACTTCGACCCATATGACGAGCAATTCTCCGATTTGCCCAACCTGCCTCTTTCAACCCAATGATACGACCTCTCTCAAACTCTGACAGTTGTTCGTATTGAGCTCGAATCCTGCGGCGAAGCATTTTTTTTGTCGTTGAAAAGTATGTATCAAAATCACAATGCAACAGAAAATTTGGCCATCAGATTGAGAATCGCTTCTTATAAACACCTGCTGAGTGAGCAGTTCCGTTGCCTGTAGCTCCTGCTATTCATTCATTTGGCAACACATTTTAATCATTTGCTTGTTCAGACGAAATGTCTTTGCATAAGAAATTTTAATACAATCGAGTAAATCGTTCTTGTGGCTTCGTTTTTCTTTTGTTATAGAGTGTATATACAAGGTATAGAATTATAACTATAGAATAAGGGAAGATTAAAATATTAAGAAATGTAATAAGAACCTAAAGAAATTAAAAATTACTTTGATTTATTTTACGAGCCCTAAGAAATACAGGAATTAAATTTGAAATGCAAATAATGATTTTCACACTCGGACTTCAGCCAAACAAGTTTAGCTTCAACAACAGGACATTTTGAACGAAAATCTCTGGCAAAAGGTCAAGAGAAAATGTAGTGGTCAGCATCTCCAACAGAGGCACAGGGATATAAATTTATATTTTTCAAGTTTAGTTTAGTTTAGTTTAATTTTTATTAACATAGCACTAGAAGCAACACGAGGGCTATTGGCGACGGACCTCGTAATTTTGAACCTCAGTCAAGTGACGAGGACGACACCCCCTCGCCTAATATCCACACCATGCCTACTGGAGGACTTTGGACCCGACAGATTTAACGTGCATCATCCCCGGCTACACGGCGGGTCTTTGGTGGCATAGGATCGAAACCGCGACTGAACGAAAACCGCCGGCCACGAATCCGAAACCATGACCACTAGGCTAGGACTGAACCCGAATACCAGTATTACTAGTTGACTATCAGACCTCTCAGTCAGAAAGAAGCTTATTCCTTAAAATCGTAACTATATGAGACCGAGAGGTAGGCACGTTCATTCTCTCACCATTAGTAACAATAAGCTTTCAAAGAAACCCGTGATTTCTGTACAATAATCTTTGACGTGAGCCAGTGTAAGTTCTAAAAATCAGAATAAGTTGATTTATTTCTGGTATTCTGCAATAGCAATGTTGATGATAAACTGTAGGAATAAACAGAAACTTTGAA
This sequence comes from Nephila pilipes, assembly GCA_019974015.1. Lineage (NCBI taxonomy): Eukaryota > Metazoa > Arthropoda > Arachnida > Araneae > Nephilidae > Nephila > Nephila pilipes. The sequence goes on from BMAW01025475.1 coordinate 359,243, forward strand.
GTTATGAGAGACGGCCCACAGAACGGCAAATCTGATTGCCGAAAGCTCAGCTTTGGAAAACTGAATTATAAGAATTCGGTTTAAGCATGTAGCCTCTCTTTAAGACACCCCGGTGGAAGATACATATGGCGAACCTAGTTTCGGACCCGATCCTTGATCGGTTAGTGTAAATATCCCTCTCGGAGGGTCCCGAAAATTTGTAAAGTAAAAATTTGTTTCTCAGGACAAATAGCTCTTAGTGAGATATTTGAATCGAATGTGATATTAATCAGGTGAAAATAGTTAGAATTATGCTGCTTCCAAATTCTATACTTAAGAAAATGAAATTTTAGGTGAAGATGAATAGGGGGAACCCCAGCAATCACCTGTAAAGCAGCAATGGGAGACATCTTGTAGGGCTTGGTAATTTTTAAAAGATAAATTCTCTGAATGGAGTTTAACTTAGTAATTTCCGAGGAATTTAGATCATCGCCCCAAAACCTTGCACCATAGACAATAATATGTTCTATAACAGATAAGTACCATATTTAATAATTTTTGGAATTAAAATCACCGAAGGAAAACTTATTAAAATTTAATAAGAGATTATAAATTTTTTCTCTAAGATAATTAATGGAGGGGGGGGGACTTCAGTATACCGGGCAGTCAAACAGAATACCTAAATATTTATAAAATTGACAAATTTTTATGTAGGGATATTTTAGTTTAAAAATTGAGTTTTTCTACTGAAGATGCTGCCACCACGAACTCTCTTGTTGTGGATTGATGGACATCTAAACACAACTGAGGTAGTTTTCTCAATCGAGATCTTCAACCTTAGCCATGCCAGATGTTCAGCAATAAAACCAATTAAAATAATGGAACTATGTTCTAGGTCTCTTCTCGAATTTCCAGTGGAAATAACTGCCAGATAATCCGCAAAAGCTTGAACTGAAACATTTTCGCAATTGGCGATGGACTGCGTAATTTTAAGTCACGGTCAAGTGACGAGGATGACATCTGAGCTGGCACAACTATCTCCTAATTTTGATACCACGCCAACGGAAGGACTTTGGACCTCGAAAAACTTAGCTACATGGCAGGTCTTTTGTGACAACAGGGATCGAACCACGACTCGACGAAAATTACCGACTGTGAGTTTATGACTACGCCCACTAGGCTACTATGTCCATATTAGTTAGAAAGTCTGATGCTATATTAAAAGGAAAAAAAAACTATTTTGCTACATTTACTGTACTGCTAAATGAATCAAAGTTGAAATAGCAAATTTTCACTAATTTAAAAATTTACTTGCTTCCTTATAAATAAATATGAGATACAATTCTAGACGATCGTGCAGATTAATATAATTTAATGACGAATAATAAATTAGAAATAATGTGATGAGAATTATACTTCGATGTAAAATATATGATTATCTTAAAATTGATTCATAAAATTTTATTAAGTTAATGCCTATAAAACTAGAAAAGCTTTCTTTGAAAAATTTGAAGTTAAATTTCATTGAAAGTGAAATTTAAAAGCGCGTAAAGAGGTACCCTAAGTAATAGTGGAATGGTTATCATTTAAAAAAAAGCGTCCAAAATAAGGCTCTCTCTCTCTCTATTGATATATTTAGCTATCGTAAAGGTTACTAACTTTATGGTTGCGATTAACCCGTAGGATTTACTACTGCAAGAACATTCCATTTGTTTTTGAAATTATCTATCCTAAATCCTTAAGAAACACAGCAGGAATTTAAATAAAGTATAATTCTCGTTAAATTGCTTTTCCAACCTCAAGAAAAAGCCATAAATTATCTTTTATGAAAATTCGTAACTTTTTTTAAATATAAGTATAATTCGTAGCGTAAAATAAATGATACTTTTCCAAAAAAAAAAATATTATCTTAGTTGGGATTTATTAACCATATTCACTTGAAACAGTCGTTTTTCTAAAGAAGTAATATAGGGCTAACCATTTTCTATTAAAGGATTTGGAGATAAAGTCAAAGTTATTAAAAATGAAACAATGTATTTATTATAAAATATACTTTAATGTTACATTAGAGCCAAAATCGGTTCAGTACAAGACATAAAACTCATGTTTACATTTAAAAGAATACCTTTTTGTATGTATTGAATAAAGTATGATTGTAATGACAGATCTTACAGATTGAAGTATTTGCGCTAATTTAGAGCTAATTAATAAAAATCAAATTAAATATTTTTAAAAATGTATATTTTTACTTTAAAAAAGTTACTTTTAAATATTCATAATGCAAACTATTTTTATTAGTATTTAAACTACTATAAAAGAGTATTAGAGGTATTTGGAAATCAAATATTTTTCTTCTAAAAGTTATTACTATAATTTAAAATAGTAATAAAATATTCTTCAGATACTCACCAGTTTTAACGTTAGGACATTACTTTTTTTAAAAAAAAAAATTATATAATATGTAATATTGCATGCGTAGAAAATGCATAAGAAGGAGTGAAATCATGTTTGAATTAAATTATAACTGAAAAATTTTAAGAAAAATTTGCTAGAAAGTTTGTCAATTTTATAAAAAGAACCAATGACTACATTTGTGATCCAAATGAATTAAGATGCTTCAATTCTAAAGGATTAGATTAACCATTCGGAGTTTTCTATCAAAATATCCCAGAATGATGAATAAGATGAATTTCGCAAATATGCATATCTAGAAAAGCAAGCAGGTTAATTAACATGAATAATTACCTTACTATTCATTAAATAAAATCTGTATTTATAAATAAATTCTTTTAAATACAAAATACTTACGTTACTAATCAGTATCAAAAAAGTTGGTCGTGTTGAAAATACTTACAGTCAATTTTAAATCGAATTTTATTTTTAAATAACATCAATTTCTTTGAAATTAGGTTATAAAGACTAAACAGCTTGTATGATCTACAAAAAGAAGTGGAAAATTTTGTTAAATCGATAACCATTGAATTTTTTAAGCTGAGCGAAAAAGAAGTAGCTCTTAAAAATATCTTAGCTGAAAATTTAATTTCTTAAAGCTACTAATTAAACACCTCGCAAGATCCTTCACCACGGTCTTAAGTGGAGCCAGGACTCGAGACTACATCTCGACTTCAAAGTTGTTAATCAAGGAGATCACAAACTTTAAGCTATCATGATTCACAAGTAGACGAGCGAAAAAACGAAATGCAGTCTGATATTGTTTGTGACATTATTTCTAAGTAAAGGAATCTATTGTTTAAGGTAAGTAGGTTAAGGTATTGTTAGGTAAGGTTAAGGTATTGTTAGGTAAGGTTAAGGTATTGTT
>BMAW01025475.1:362550-397398 GCA_019974015.1 Nephila pilipes
TTGTTAGGTAAGGTTAAGGTATTGTTAGGTAAGGTTAAGGTATTGTTTAAGGTCTACATACTGAAAACGTAAGCGTAATTTTTAAAAATCTTCAGAGCCAGACAAAATGTGGTGGCTTATTTCTACATTCAAATAATGCTTCTGTCTTCAACAAAACTTCTCTTAAAACAGTCCACTCATAAATTAATTACGTGGGAGAAATTCTTGCATTAAATTTAATATCAAAATTATGAAAAGCTGCAGGAAACGTTCTTTAGAAACCACACCCTTGTATAACACTCCTTATTTGATAATTATCTTTATTGACGGATATTTAAGAAGGAAGGGAGAAAAATGTTTTCTCTACAGTACTTTGAAAGTAAGGAACAAAATTTTTAAATGAGGAGGAAAAAGTGCTATTTCAATCACATTTTTCTGCAATTTATTCAGAGAGGCAAAACTCTTTAGTCTTATAATTTAAGCGCAGAGTTATTTATTTTCCGAAAACAAAATTTGTCAATACTACGTATTCATCAAAGACGAAATTATTAAAACCCGTTAAATTAAAATAAACGTTTTGAAAATAATTACTTCTTTTAAAAAATAATGAAACACCTTTCTAATTTACACTGGTAATTTTTAAATAAATTTTAAATGAATTTTATGTGAAATATAAACTTAAAATTAACTTTCTAGTTTTTCTATGTACTATGCAGGAATTAATTTCAATTTTTGCTCATTTTAAGTAATACATTAGCTTAATTATGCTTATAATATATATTACTTCAGATGACATCTTTCTGACAATAATTAAATATTTTACTTTTACTTTATTCGTATTATTTCTTTAAATGTCCTTCAAACTTACATTTGAAAATATTTCAATTTTCAAGACTTATTACAAGTGTATATTTTAGAATGTATCGAAAGAAATTTTCAAATTATTTTTAATTATTTCTCCAAATCAACCATAAAATCATTCAGAAAGCAATAATAAGTGAGAAATCGCGTGCGAGTGGAATCAAATATTTTCTTACAATTATTTTAAATACCTTAAGTGTTCAAAGATTAATGAGTAAAAACTCATTAAATATGATTTAAAAATTATTATAATGAGACCCTTTAGATAATTTTGAGCTCACGTTTCAAAATGAAATTTTTTTTTGGATGTTACAGAAATTTAGATTAATGAAAACCCAGTGATTGTCTTCGAAAAGAAAAGTGTAAAAATGCTGTTAATGAAGTGTTATATCTTCTTAATAATTGCCAAATAACCATACGAGTTATGATGGATAGGGTTCTTTTTTAAGTTTTTTTTTATTCTAAATCAGTTACTTTAAATATTATAATGAATTGTAATAATTTGTTAAATAAATTGCTTCATTAAGTTAAATCATTTCTCATATTTCAAAAAATCTTATTTACTTTCTTAAAAAATACGTGTGTGATTAATTTAATATAAGGCATTATAGAGCAGGAAAATATATTTTAAAATAAATTCTATTTAAGGGTTCTATTTATTTTTGAGGGTACCAAGATACGCGAGGAATAGCAAAGCAGCAAATTAAAGAGAATCCTTGTTTTGGAGACGTACTGTAACGTTTTTCTATCGCTTCATTTACTTTTCATTCCTGTTCATAGTTGAAAGAGTAACGAATCAACAGTCAAATGAATAGAAAGTCAAACAATGATGATTACTAAGTTACTTTATTCAGGTTTATGAACTTCCAGTTGCCAATTTCAAGCCTACTATGTCTATGGATATGTACTATACGCGTCAGAATTTAACGTTTAATGGAATAAGTTCTTATTTTACCAAATCAGTCGGGTTCGAATCCTTAGACGATTTATAGATGATAGTATGATTCAGTGACTCTTATTAGACCTTTCCTGGTTACGATACGATAATTTCTTACACTTAGCAATATGGTCACTATTCTTTTGTTTATAGTTTCAGCTTCACATTTTACTGCTAACCCACATTAAATTATTCGCTTCTTATACACATAATTTAACAAATCTTTTAAATCTAATCTACATAAGTTAAGTTTGATTTATTCGAAAGAATTTTCAAATCGAACACAACATCATATAAAATATCCCAAAGTTTTAGTTGAAGGTATCCGACTATGTTTTAAGCAACTTTTTTTTTTAAAAAAAAGTAACTGAATAAATTTTCACCTCATTTTTATAAAGATTATGACTCAAAATAATGAAAAAAAGCCAAAAATATTACATTTTTTAAACAAAATTTATAAATTAAGGAATTTAAGCAGGCATTTGGGGAAATTTGACCCAAAATCCAAAAGCTCCGTAGAAAATTCTACTTCATTAATTTAAATATATTTTTTGCGATATACATCTATGACATAGGTTAACACAATGTATTAAAATCTAAGAAATCTGGAATATCTGGAAAAGTTATAGCTTATCGTGATAATTTCAGTTAATTTTTTAACAGATTTACCCACACCATCGAATAAAAACACCTTTAAATTAAAAAAAATATCAATTTTAAAATCAAATCTTTAGTTCACAGGCTTAACAATATTAAGAATAATATACAGTTCAAAATTTATATAGATATTTCAATTACAATTTGTAAAATCACGTTTTGAATAAGCAACATTTTTAAAGAATCATATTTTCCAGGAGAAGCAATTGAAGTTTACTTTAGTATTTTACTAAAAAATTAAAAAAGGCACAAAAATTTAAAATCCTCCACATTTATAAGTCATACCCTGTTTTGTCATATGTGCAAGACTTTTTTTTCTTTCTTGATGCCCGATTTTTTATTCTGGCCTGTTTAGTTTCAGGTAAATAATGACTCTTTGAATTATCGATGACATTTTCATCTACTATAGTATTGTTTCATTGTGCAATGACCTGGAACTATTTTTAATTCGTCTAAAACTTTTAGTAATCCGTAAAATCCATGATTAAATTGGAAAACGGCTAAGTATGATCCCAGATGTAAAGTTTGTGTTTCAACAAAAGCATTTTTCGGTATTTCCGACCATAAAACATTGTTGAAATTTTCATTGGCATTTTGAGTAAGGCCGTGAAGACATTTAATGAGTAATTTTTGTCCCATAACTTCAACTGTACAGGCTTAGTTATATTTTTTATATTTAGATGTAGACCCATACTGGTATCCTTGTAAGGTTTTCCCGAAGCAACAGTTCGTCGATATTTACACCAACTGTCCACACCTTTAGGACATTGCCTATGTATTGGTTTTCCCTTACTTGAACAACAGTGGGCAAATGCAGCAACTGTGGCGCTTTGAATATTGGATAAACTTCCTACATTGGACCTACTAGCTATCCCATAGTAGTTTTGTTGTTTGTTTATAAAATTTTCTATCAATTTTCCCCTGCCTCCCAGTCCTTTTCTGTTAGCTTTTAATTTGCGAAAACGCGCTCCAATTCTTTTTTGAATATGTCGATGCACTCGAGATCTTCATGGATTCCTTGTCGTTAATATCTTGAACAGCTTCATCCCTTTTGAGTCTCGCATCACCATAATAATCGTTGTATCGAAGGGAATGTAAACTTTCAGAACGTTCAAATATACGATAAACATGGATAACTTCCATGTTACTCGATGATCCGCTGGGATTTGCACAAGAATGATCGGGTTTATACTGTGGTAAGATTGATATATTTTTGTACTTATTACAAAATCTGCAAAACTGTGATATGATTTCAATATCAAGAATTTTTCCATTTAAAACTGAAATCGCACTCACAACACCATTAAACGATGAGTAACCTCGACGTTGTCATGTTCCATCGAGAGACATCCCACATTCTGTGAATTGTTAATTAATTTTTCTGTTATAGCAACAGCTTCTGCCGCCGCGTTAATTGAATATTTAGCGACAGATACAGCAGCATGAAGAATTTTTTTTCTCTTGTTGCCTAAATGACATGCTAGACATAAAAGGCATATTTAGAGTTGCAGCAAATTATTTCTGAGCTGTATACCCTTTACTAATGAGTCGAAGTGCATACACAAATCTAGTATTTACTTCATTGTTTAGTTTGTTCTTTTTAGATGTGCAAAATCTAAAAGAAAAAGGGCAATTTTCTCAGTATAAAGTGAGATTTAAAGAGAGACTAAATTTGGAATCTTCAACCAATTTTAATTTATTTTGGAGACATGACGGACATAATAGAACTGTAAAAGCACTGATTAGTATGTCTAAAACTATTATACGCAAAAAGAATATTTATTTGCTTAATAATATTTCCGAAATAAAACAATAATTAATCCACGAAAAAAGATTTACAGTGTAGTTTAAATAGCCTATAAGCAATTTCAATTTCCAAATGCGAGTTGTAAACAATATGAGATGTTTGCCTATTGTCAATCTCTTTCGCAGAAATTCATGAAAAATAATTTGAAATTTTGTGGTTTTCTTATTGAACATTTCATTCAATATATCACTACAAGAATTTCAAATTATTTTACTTAAATTACTGTGAAATTATGAAGAATCGTCTAACCTCCGGTATTTAAATAGTCTTAACATAAAGTGGTACTTCCGATTTGGTTGACAACTATGTCGTATTTTTTAAATCTTTATAATTTCGCTTCAACTTATCCTAAACTCAAAACGAAAACAATTTTAGAAAGCTAATGAGTTTGGTTTTAAAATGGCAAAAAAATTGATAAATTTGGCCGAAAGTCATGTTTTAAATGAAGTCAGTCACCTGAAAGAGAATACGCGATTGAGCTCAGTTTGTAATATATATTTCAAAACTTTTTTCAATTAGTAGAGCTGGGATTTTCGTATACCTAATAATGATATTTTAATCATTCTACAGAGTTATAAAACATTTTCTTAGTCAAAAAGGTTTTTTTCATCTACATAGTTAAAGATGGACAAGATTTTCAAGATTGAGGGAGAGAGAGAAATTTTGTATTGATGCACATATTTTTTAAAAAAAACAATTGCACTATACATTCCAAATGTCATATGTTTCTGTAAAGAATACCTGAGTATGTAGTAAAGTAAAAAATATATTTTAGAAAAATAATGTTCAAATTAAGAACAACAACAACATAGTTTTATTTATGAAAAAAAAAAAAAAAAAAGAATGAGACTAAAATTTTTAAAATTGCTAAGTAATATAATTTTTTTCAAGAAAGCTAAAAAATTTGGTTCTTATTTTATTTTGTGTCATGTTGTAGTGTTAAATATTTTGTATATTTAAAGGATACTTTTTCGAAAATGGTATCTAAGTGCAAGTATATATTACACGATCTCTAGAATCCTATTCATATTCAGCGAATAGGGAAATTTTTTTGTTAAATTGGAAACTTTTTGTTTGCTGTTTGTTAACGTCACCCGTAGAAGTAACACGAGAGCAACTGACGAGGAACTTCGTCACTTTGACGAAGTTTAAGCGACGAGGACGGCACCTGAGCTGTTATCTGTCTCTCCAAACTTCCAAGCCACGCTAACAGAAGGACTTGAACAACACCGCTGCACGGTCGATCTTTAGCGGCATCAAGAATCGAGAAATAACGTCGGCCACGGGTTTGTGTCCATGAACATTAGTCTACCGGGGCCACAACGGGATCACGGATACTTTTTGTGAGAATAAACTATAGAAGGAGACTCTTAGAGTTTTTCTCCAAAAGATTTTTTCATAATTATTCCTTCACAAGCAATCAAACATACTTTCGGCAATTAAATGGTAAGATTGACAAGATTTATAAGGCATTTGCAAGCACATCTAACATTCACAGATTTTCTTTACATAGTTGTTTGATAGAATAAGTACAAAATAATTATTTTTAATGTTTTTGAGTAATATTATTAAGTATCTTAACTAACAAAAGAAATTAAGTAAATAATAATTCATTGACATTGATCAATTTAAGGTTACTAAAACTTTCTAAAAAAGAAAAGAAATGAAATAAATCATTTACTTTTGGGCATTGAGTAGTTTTAATTTACCATATTTCTAACACATATTTTACTTGCATAAGAGCCACACCGCTCACCTACGAGAGTAACGCGTGGCTTACAAGCCACACTACAAGCACCCCTGAGGCACCTGCACGCTATAGCCACCCACGTTACAGCGTAACAAAATGTAATTTGCACTGAGTACTAATATGTTAGTAAAATGTTCAAACAATATTTTTTTTTCTGGGAGATGTATATTTTAAATTGGAACTCTAAAATTAAGTCTAACATGTCAGTTGGAATTTATTCACAAAATCATCAGTTTTAAGCCAGTGCTATCATAAATACTTTATTTAAAATAGATGAAATATGTTTTAATGCAATTAGTTTGGTGAAATGTTTTAATAGTTCATTATGTAAGAACTGCTTGGGAATTTTATCGATTTTTCAAAACGTTATTATGAAGTTCTTGTTAAAACCTTATCACATGATTCTCCGCATTAATGAAAAGAGTAATCAACAATGCATAGCTTAATTTTGCTCCGTGCTTCGCGATTTTACTTTAGTTTCAAGCGTGTATATCACAATGTAAAAATTAAATGAAAAATGAGCTTGAGTATCCATTATTGATATAAAGTTGAAGACGATTTTTAAATTTTTTTTACATTTCAGATTCCCAAGATTAAGCGAACTAATCATGGGTGTATATCGTATTTTATTATATCATAAAGAGTAACATCTAAATGTTATGCCAATGAAAAGTATTCAATAACGGTGAAAATGAAATAAAGTTAGCTAAAATATTAGATAAATATCCCCATAGAAGTCAAGAGAGTCAACCTAGTTTTAAATAGCTCATAAACATTAAATTGAAGTCCTTATTAAAAGACAGTGGAGTTAGATAGTTAAATATTGATAGCAAAATTTACGGTTGTTTTGTTGTTATCATTAAATTCTAAAAGATATCTATTTAAACTACTTAGTGTAAGATTGTTTGGTGTTACTTTAACAACAGGCTCTCCGGATGATGATCAGTGGAAATAAAAAGAATGAAAATAACTTCCAGCTAGTAGTATATTTTCACGGAAACTATGTAACTTCAACCACCACATAAATCCCAGTTAGTAACCCTTGAAACATAATAGCTTGTTGAGGAAGCAGGTAATTCCAAGTATCTTAAGCTCTGAAATGAATCTAGATTACGGAATTAACGATCAACGACTTGAGTGGAACACGTTTATAGCTGGTTAAAAAAAATCACAATTTTTTTCTGAATAGAACACGTTTATTTCTTCTCACAGTTGTTGAAGCGAAGTGTCTCAGGTTGTTAATTTCTCTTTTTTCAATATCATTTCTGTGATAAAATTTTAAAATACGTATTCTTAATTTATATTAAATTAAATATAATTAGCGGGGCATAACAAATCATATTCATATTAAAAATACAATTTTGAATAATATATTTATATAAATTCTATATTAAGTTTTTCTTTTTTTCAATATTAATCATTCCATTTCAAAATAAAATTAAGAACGCATATAGTAACTCTTAATAAAATAAAAATAATAACTGTACTGTTAAATTCACCTCTAAATTAATTATTAAGCTATTATTATAGTAATCACGTATTTTTTAAATGTCTCATATGACTTATATGTGATTTTCAGACGCAATAAAGTAACTTATTAATATTTCAAGTAACCTAATTAAACCTTAGTTTTCAATAATCAAACTTTTCAAGGGATAATTTCAGGGGATATAACCTAAACTGGCTTGCTTTTCTTTCTGAGTGAATAATAAAACTTAAATAATGGATTTTTACATGTTTGCTTATTCTATTAGATAAGCATTCAAAAATATTTTTTGAGCTTATACTTATTTAATTTTCTTTACTTTATGACTTCATATCTTAAAACTTGGTTGTTATTTTGATAAGAAATGTAATAAAATGTACTAAACATTGAGAAGTAATTCTAAATAGAAGCACACAAGAAAAACGCAATAAAATTTATTATTTCGGCTAATTATCTCTGGAAAGCTGCATCTTATTTTGAATTTTTTTTAGTTCTTAATGAGCTGGATTTAAAAATTCTCTGTTGAATCTTATTTCATTTAAATTTGTTAAATTAACTTTTCTTCTATGTTCACAAACAACTAAACTTTCGAACAAAACTTAAAATAGTTGTTTGTAAAATGCATAGTACACTCAACGAAAAATTACCTCTTACTTAATAACTCTAGTATGCATTTCTCTAAGTGTGCATGTGTGCATCACAATTTTTTCTTTATTCTTAAAAATACACTCAAGATGTTCGTAAGCAAATAAAAAAAAAAAAAGGTAAACTTAGAGGAAAATGAGATTCTTGTTTTTGAAGGCAAATCTTTTCTCAGCTACATATACTTAAGGTATACTCCTAGTTTCAAGAACTTTGTTTTCAAAAATAAATTTTTAATTGCCTTAAGTTTCGTTGATTTGTTACTATTCTGACATAAGAACTAACAAAAATGAGTTTCGATATATTTATTTTATAAATACCCGGTAATTATTATAAAATACAGAACCGGTCTATCTGGGAAAATGAGGAAATTGTTTCATATTTTAAGCATTTGTATGGTTACTTGATATTTTTATTTGATTTTACTCTGTTTTATGAGTTATATTTCTCCTAGAAAGCTTACGTTCATATTTCGAAGTTGATGCAAATATGTAAGAACTAAAGCGAACTGCATCTACTAGTTTTTCAAAATAAGATCCCCATTCAAAATATGCAGTTGAGAGGAGATCAGACAAATTAGGCTTAATAGAGAGATCAGGTTATTGTGATTGTTTAGAAGAGAATGTCGAACTGAGAAAAGAATCGAGGCTATTGGTGACGGATCTTATAATTTGGAACAGCGGTCAAGTGATGAGGACGACACCTTACCTGGCCCTACCCTCTCTAAACTGCCAAACCAATAGGAGGACTTGGGACCTGGACCAGATTTAACATGCATCAGCCCCGTTACATGGATGGTCTTTAATGGCATCAGGGCTCGAAGTCACGACACGACGATGATGAAAATAACACCGGCTGCGAGTCTGCGACCACAACCACTAGGCGGCCACAAAGATGAGATTCACAGAATGGAAAACTTGTGTAGAAGTGTTGCAATTAACTTGTACGCAACGACGCTAATTTGTTGAATTTGGATTTCGGTTAGACATAGATAAAGTAGTAACTGCAATTGTATCTTATTCCTGCCCGTTTTATTAAGTTATATTTCTCGAAAGTAGAAGCTTATTCAAATTGTTATTCTCAATCAAATAGTTGTAAAGAAGTTTATTGAAATAAAGCAAATGATTCATTTCTTATCTGATTTCTTTACGAATCCTTGTTGCGATATTTATATAGAAATTAATGAAAGAGAAATTTTAAAGACTCTAAACACTTATATGCAATAAACTATTGTTTTCAAAATAGACTGTTGAAAGAAAAAAATCAGGGTGATTCAAATATAGTATTTTTAAATGATTTTGAGTGAATTGTTTTCAAAATATGGATGATTTATTTAAAAGGAAAATTGCTTCATTCTTTTAAACAAAAATATATTCGTGTATAATCTTTTATTTCGAAAGCTTATAACGGAATTGAGAATAACCTTTATTTCTAAAGAAAATAATAATGGTTTAAATATTTAATTTCGATTTTTAAAATCTATTTCAAAACAATAGGTTATTCAAAATAATATTTTATTCAAATTCCGTATGCTGGTATTAAAATATATGGGAAAACGCAAACATGAATAACGAGAATACGTGCTTTCTTGAAGTTATTGAAAAATCGAAATAAATATTCGAATCACGTATTTTTCAGTCGATCAAAAGATCTTTAAAATCAGCCTTAAAACATTAAGAACTTTATTGAAAGAACACCAACATATAATAATGTGGCTTTTGATAACGTCTGCAGAAAAAAATGACATTTCCAAAATGGAATGCCAAGTAATAATCTTTTGATAATTTTAGTTTCTATGGAAAATAATGCGCAATGAAATTTGAATTTTTCCTTAAAATATTAGTATGTTAAAATTTATGGTGCGTTATAATATCGAGAACAAATTATTTTATTTTATAACTTTATCCTAAACTTTTCTAAATGTACAAAGTAAAAAAATAAAAGTTTTTGATATGACATAAATTCGCTAGTAAACCATACAGGATGTTTACAAAAGAGTTTCCCATCTTTAACGAGCTACTGTAACAAAACTGAAGAAGCTACAGCTCTTCAAACGATTTAAATTAAAAGTAACACTTTAAGGTTTATAAAATTATATTTTCAATGTGATTAGCGCCAGAAATATGAATAATATTTAAATAACGATAGACTAGTTAAAAAAAGAATGAGCCGAAAACTTTGCCTTGGGGTATGGCATCAAACACATTAATTTTCGGCAAATTTTGTTCCATTCAAATGGTGCTGTACTCTACATGTGAGCATTTTGATAGTTGTGTCAGTTGACTAACAGTTGGTATGAAACGTTGCTTCAATATTAAAATGAAACTCAAATATGAAGGAATTGCCTTGACGATCTAATTAAGAGCAAACTCACAAAACTTGAGTTTGCTCTTAATAAGATCATCAGTGGCTCTCAAAATAATAAATGGCTCTCAAGAGTCCCTGATTTCATTCTGTGCGATTATTTTCTTTGAAACTACTCAAAACTAAAGTGTTTTTCTTTTTTGTCACTGCCGTTAAACATTGATGAACTTAACACACAAAAAAAAACCACAACTATTCAAATAGTAACGTCAAATATGTTGAAAAAGTGAAGGAGTTTTTCTATTGGCTGGATATTGTTTGTGTTTCTTATATTATTTATAATTTAATAAAACCTGTTGTATTATTTTTAATTTAATTTACATCAAAATGATGTAATTCCTGTAGTTTTGTAACAGCAATACTTCAAAGTTTAGATATTCTTTTGTAAATATCCTGTGGAATGTAATATGGAATTCTGAATTTTATTTGCTTCTACTTTTAAACTAAACGAGTTTAGAGTAAAAATATCTCTTTTCCCATTCCATAAATTTGGTGAAAACTTATGTTGAATATTTTATAATTTTGTTTGTTGATTGAGAGGCAATGGATCATTAACCAATATATTAGGTGTTATATAATGGTGTCGTAAATTTTTACGGTTAACTCTATATTATTATCTTTTAATAACTTGTTAGATTTATAATTATGACAACTGAGAAAAGAACTTATTTTCTTAACTTTCACACCATGTGACGTGAATACGAAGAAGCAAACTTGAATGTCCTAATATTCTGTAAGATTATTTTAAGTGAAACGAGAAGCCAACGACTAGACCATGAATATTTCAGTTGAACCTACAGCTTGACTGGAACATCCTGGCCAAGATGATGGCGTTATTTACCACTGAAACACTGAATACCCAAATAGCTTGAATAGAATAAAGATATTTATGGGTTTATATAAACTGGAACATAAGTAGGGCCCACGTAAAATATAAATTAGTAATTTATACTATAAAGAACTTTTATCATCTAATGTATTATGGACACGCACTTTCTTTACTTTTCTCAATAATAATAAACTTCTAATTCATAACAACTGTTCCTTTCATTCTTTTAAATTCTGTCGCTTTACCTTGGTGATGTATGCAATTTACGGTTAGCATATCTGGTCACCTCCTCGAATTTCTAAACTTAATGATTTTCTTAAATTCTAAGGTTGATCACCAGCGACAATAATTTATTTATTTCTTTATCTCATCACTCTGCGATCCCTATTCAAGATCCCTTCTCGATCGCTTACATACGGAGACTCTCTTTTGAGTCTGATCTGTTCTGCTCGGAGTCCGGTTCTCATTTCTCTCTCTCTCTGAGGGGTTGTGTAAATTATATCTTACACTCATCCGTTTACAAAAACACCCTCTACAAGGAGGCTTTAAACTATAAAGATAAGAATGCTTAAAAGAGAAATTTATAAAACTTAATTGTAAAAAGTTCATTAAAATTTTTAACCTGCATAAAATATTTCATATATGAATTTGTATCGTTAACGATCTCTTTTAGTGTCTCCAATTATTCAGAAAATTGAAATGCAAAAAAACTCTTATGTATACACATACATGCAACATTTCACTAACTGATTATTACTTAAAACAAACATTATTACTTTATGCAAATATAGAATATAATTATTTCATGTTAAATAGTACAATTGTAAATTTGATGATAAAATTTCATTTAATATATATTTTATTGATTTAATTTTCTAAAGTTCCATGTATATAATTATATAATACAATCAATGAATGATTTTATTTCAGCCCAGTTTCTCAAATATGAACATATTCATGCTAATACAGTACCAGAAAATTATTTTCATGTCAAATTATAAGATTCTCAGTTGGCAATTATCATCATAGTGATCGCACTTTGTCTCTGTACAAAACAGCTTTATTGACAAATATATTAATGCCGGATTCTAAACTAACATTTCAAACAAGCAATCGTACATTGACATTACTAAAAATTTCTATTAAATGTGTTAATTATCGTTGGTATGTTGAGAGATATGTAGTCCCATGTAATTATTAAATAATTATTATGCACTGAGTCATTAAAGAATATTATTAACTGGACATCTGATACTATACTTCAGATATTCATTTCATACCAGAAATAATCGCTCGTACAAGTTAATACAAAACAGTTATTCAAGAGTGATGAATTTTCCCCATATACAAAATCTTGTTTTAAAGTAATTCATCGCACCTTAACTGAATCAGAAATTTACTACTATTTATTTAAATGAAACACATCTTTTAGTTAGTGGCTAAAAATATGTGAAACGTCATTAAATTATATTCATGCTGTTACGTGTCAATTAATTAAAGCATTTGAAAGTTTTAACAATACATTCGTAGACAGATAACATTGCCTAGTATTTGTCCAATAAATAATCACTTATGTACAATTATTTAATTATAAACACATAAATCATAAGAAAAAGAAAATCTTAGAAATAATAATATTTTTTTTTTTTTGGATTTCGAATTTACTAAGAAAATAAAGTATGAAAACTAGCATATAAGGACCTTTAATTTGATGTCTTAGGATGTGAACTTAGAATAGAAAGTTAAAAATATTTTAATGAATCCAAATCTATTAATTTTACAATATTTTTATGAAAACAATTAATATCAAATACTAAAAATTATACCAATATAAACATCATAAATCAAAATGAATTATCTAAAAGTTAGCTTTTCCAAAATATTGCACACAAGAATTCATTAAATATAAAAAAGGAATTCTTTTCAATGACAACTACTTCTAAATTAACTTGTTAGAATTAAATGTTGATATAAATATATATCTTATAAATATAAGCAGAGAAAGAAATTTAATACTATAATCATCATAAAAATGGTTACACTCCTATCAAAGTACTTATTGCTATTAACGTCACAACTGAAATTCCTGCCAAAATATGACAAAATTTTGAAAAATACAATAATTATTTCACAAAAAATAAAAGAAAAAAATACCAAAAGAACTTTTTTAATTTTTTTTATTTAAATTTAAAAATTACAAATTTTATTTCTTAATTGATTTCATAATAAATTAACTTAATTATTATTAAATTAATTACGCTGAATTAATTTCTTAATAAGATAATTAAATTTTAAAAATAATATACGTTCCGCCTCCTACAGTATATAAATAGAATAAAAAATATGTTAGTCGAAGTATTCTAAGTAATTTAAACTTTAACAACGTAACAGAAAATCATTTAATGTATTGCAAAATTGCATAAAATTATTTATTCTGTCTTATATATCCATATTTTAAATTTTTTTTAAAAGAAATTAATAGGAAAAATCAGCACAACTATAAATTTTGTAAAATTTGTTTGAATTAGATATCATATCTGATTCATGCGTAGCTAATTTTTCATTACGTGAGGTATAGTTAAATATAACATTCCTATTACTTGAATCATATAAATTATTATTTTAAAAAGGTACTTCATTCACATAACAACTGAATATTTCTCTTTTATCACAACCTTGTTGAAATTTTACTATAATTAATTTTAATCTAATATTAAATATTCTGTTTTCATTACAGTTTTATTAGTTTGATTTAAATTTAAATAAGGAGATTAAATTAAGTTAAACATCTAAGTTATAATTATCTTTAAAAATAATAATGTCATCTAAATATATAAAACAAATTAAAATAATTTTGTTTATATAATTCTGTTCATCAAAATGTAAATATATATTAGCTAAACTATTACTAGCTGGTCCATTTTGCGGTTAATTTCTTAATTTTTTGTAAAATTAATTATGTCAGAACTATTTTTAATAATAGTAGTATCATAGAGATTATATATAATTTCTTGTAATAAGAGTCTTAAGGCTGCCGCCAACCAAATTGCCTTTCAAGATATCTGGATTCTGACTGATAGCCTCAGTTTTATCTAAAACTTTCGGAACTGGTTTCGTATTGGCGATAGAGCATAAATCTTTCTCTTTCTCTTTCTACTGATCTTACTTCAAAAACATTCATTCTGCCATGATGTATATCTTCAGTGGATACTCTCTCATACTAGCATCAAACAGAAACGAAGTAAGTATCTGATAACCTAATTAAGGTGGGCTCTTTAATGGCATTGATCTCTATCACCTTAACTTTTTTATAGATTTACTCAAGTATTAAGTCTACTATCGAACTTTTTTGACACATGACTGGTATTCCGACAAATAAACCTGTGGAGCCATCGATTTTGTGGGTGATTGGATCCAGCAGACTGCAATGTCAAGATTTTTAAGCGGTAATTTGAGGTGGCTCAAATTTGATCAAGGGAATCTGTTGAAATTATAACTCAGAACAGTCCTCTTCTGAGCGATTTTTATGTCTAGAGCTTTTCAGGGAGAACTTGACTAAGCGTCTCCTTGTTGTCTATAATTTTGAGTGTCTTAGGGTGCATGGATCAGATCTAGCCCTTTAGCTAGATTTGACAGAATTAGCAATAATAATATAGTTTCTTGTACATATAATTTCTTGTAATGTAATAAAATACATGTTGTATAATGTATTTTATTACATTATATAAACGTAAATATTTAAAAAAGATAGCAGAAATTTAATCTTCATAAATTGAGTTTTTTAAATCCTACGGCAATAAGCTAGATAGCATCTCGTTACTATCCAGCTTATTGTCTTTGCTTATAGTAAGCTTTAAAGCAATGATGAGTTTTCTGTCAAGTGGAGTGCTCGTACAGGAAGTGGGTGAAAAATCGCTTTCTTATTAATGCGCTTCAGATGATTTGACGATTTTTTGAGAGTTTTTCCAATAATAACCTTATTCTATTCATTTATTAGAAGTGAGTAGTTTTAGTTATTGATGTTTCTGCGAATACATTAATTTCTTTTCGTTTTGATGGCTCGCTCATGTCTTAATTTACCAGACAGATTTTGCTACATTTAAGGACATTTTATTGCAAAAAAGTCAGCTTCGGAATCTAGAAGCCAGGGTAGAAAAGAATTATTATTTTTATTTTGGGTGGCATATAGGAGATGAGGATAAACACGAGCTCTTGTATATCAAACATAATATGTTATTATGGATGTATTCATTAGATGAGAGATGACAACGATCAGTGCTTGCTATTTGATTTCTTATGATTTGTGAGAGCTTACGAGTCATTTAGAGGATTGCTAATTTTGTCTTACTAAAATCGTTGGAATTTCGGGTAAAAGAAAATCTGCTATGTAGTAGTGGAGTGCTGGTCCTTACGTTTCGTCTGCAATTAGCCCTTCATTACAGAGGCCTGAATTGTTTGTGCCTTCTCCATTGGAGCAATTATCATTTACAGAAGGAAATGATAAGAGTCCGAACCATTAACATCATTTGATCATTCTTTCAGTTAGAAACATAAGATAGCACCACAATTAATTCATAAAAGATAATTAAACGACATAGTGAAAGTCCTTATTCTTTCCAAATATCAATTAGAAATTTTTGTGTAGATTGCAGCAGGGAATTTTACTACCTCCAATTAATAGAATTTCATTACACTGGAAGAGACATGAGCATTTTTCTGAGTATTCTTCAAAGCAAAATTCCAGGTACATGTGCATAAACATGATGTCTTAATTGCTGAACTTGTTTTCGAATATATTTACCATGAGGGGAAGTGGTTCATATAACCTTCTAAGACAGGGTTGAAGGTAATACTAAAACCCAAAGGTAATGCGAAACCATCAATATAGTAGCTCTTTCAGTGGAAATGAAAGAAAGTTACGAGAGTATGTCTGTTTCATTTAAGGAAACACAGTACGCTAAAAACTACTGAGAGTTCTGTGGATAATTTTAAATCCGTCACCAATAGCTTTCGTGTTGCTTCTAGTGCGACGTTAATAAGACAAATTCAAGCAGTATATATACCTTCAAATATTCTTTGTTATGCTTTTATTTGTCATGAACAATTAGTTTTTTTCAGCTTTTTCATTGTTATTCTATGAAGTTTTATGCCCAGCTTTAGCAAATTGAAGGATATGGTATAAATTAAAATGAGTACGACTATAAATTATATATAAACAAATACTTATTATTTTAATGAAATTTCGAGATTCTATTAATATTTGTTCAATGACGCTTCATTTTGTTATGTAGTTTTGAATTGTGCTTAAATATTACTGAATTTTATGACATAATTTCATATAAAACATAATTGTATTTCTTAAATAATACTTATTTGGAAAAAGGCTATTATTACTGACTCGTGATTGGACTCTGTCACTAAAAGGGTGGGTGTATCGCATTTTTATTAGCTATTTTAGTACTCAGCTTAGTAGAATTTGCATGAAAGAATCAATGCAAGAAAAAATTGTGCAAAAAAATTATTTTCAATTGTGTTTTGAAATGTTACTTCAAATTAGTAAATGTGACAATGAAAGTAAAATAATGAAACCTTTTTAAATAAAAATATATTTCAAATTTTCTATTTCTTAATCATTACTTGAATTTATTGCTAAAGTGTTTCACTTCTTTGGATCTGATGAAATATATATGAATGAAATAAACAATTTTGAAATCGTAGGATCGGTGTTTCAATAATCTATTTGCAAAATAAAAACTGTAATTGGGCCAACTAATTACTTAAAAGCAACGAATATTACCAACAATATTACAATATAATTAATTTAAATTCAGATTAGATAACAATGCAAGAATTTATATGTTAAATCCGACAGAAATAAATAAAAGTAAGATTTCAAATTTATTTTGAAATCGGATTATATTCACTTTGATTCCGTTTGTCAGTTTTACTTCCATAACAATTCTTATTTCATTAAGATATCAAAAAATTTAATTTAAAGTTAAAATTAAAGTGTTCCACGTATTTCGTCTTTAATTAAACTATAAATTATATTCCATATTTGTTAAACAATGGGCTTTTTAATACATTTGGAATTTGAAATAGATATCAAATAAGTAGATAAATAATTAAATTAATAAATTCTTGATATTCTATTAAATTCTCTTAATGTTTATAATAACTCTCTCTAAATATATGGATTCATAAACATTAATTTAAAATGGATAAACAGTGCTATTGACTAGTTGTATTACATTCCAACTGATCTATTTCAAAGTAAGTAATATTTGCTAAAAGTATACTTGATTGTTGTCCCCTATTTACTATTTTTGATATCAAATAATCCAGTATGGATCTCAGGAACATCGCTTTTTCATATTTTTTCATCACTTAATTGAAAAACGACATTTCGAAAATTCCAAATCTGTTACATTCTACTATAAGAATTGGTGCCGTATAAAAGAGTTGTACACTGACAGAAATGATCAGCTAAGGTCACATAAAACAAAAAGTGTATAAAAACAATGAAAAATAGTCAAACATAATTTGTTACATACACACATACGCTGTCACATAACTTAAAGGAGAGAGAGAGAGAGAGAGAGAGTATAATTGTTATTATGACGTTATGATGACCTTAAAACATTCATCTCATTAGTATAAGTTATATTATAAAAATTGTTTAATTATTCAAATTTATTTTGAAATTTTTATATACATTCGAAAGCACAGAATCTAAAAATACTTATAGCAACGATATTATTTTTTTCTAATATAGAAATACTATTTGGAAATGAAAAGTAATTAATTTGACTAAAACAAATGATTAAACAGTTTTAACAATCTGTTCAAGATTAAAGATTTTTTTTTAGTGCTGCAGTTCTTTACGTAAAATAAACTCTTACTTTGTTAGAGTTATTTAAATATTTATTACCTACCTTAATGATTACATCAAACAATGCATGAATATAAAGAGAATTTAAAGAAATTAAATCTAAAAAGTTATTATTGCATTTAATTGGAAGAATTGTAAATACTTTAACGATTAATCTGTTTTTCAAGAATGTTTTTTTTTAAGAAAAAGACGTATAAAATAAATTAGTTATGTTCAACTTAGAGAAAAAAATAAATGAGATTAAAGTAAATAGTTGTCTTTATGTAATTAAAACGCTTCTTGTACAAATTAACGTGTTTCTTTCGCTTCAACTGAGACAGTAATTGCGGTTGCAACGTAAAATTAAAAGAAAAGATCTAAAAAAAAACCAAAATAGACCTTTATATTTATTGCTGCGTTTGATTATCTTATTTCGTAGCTGCAATTCTTGTCAAAATAGTTCATTCACACAGAAATAATCTCGAAATAACAGCAAATTTTTTCATAAGTAGATTTCTAGTGTTAAGCCATTAACTGTTATGAAATAATTAAAAATAGTATCTTGTATATATTAAATACTTTGATTCAAGTTAAAACGTTTAATACTTCATTGAAAATACAACTAAACTTCTAGATGTATAAAGGAGATCTTTGATCCCCCACCTCTAGAATATGATATCTCAAATAATTGAATTTAACTAATTATACGTTAACGAATAAAATATGATATTTATATTACCATTTCTAAATTGTTGTTTCCTAAAAACTTCATTTCTAAAGGTGTTCTATATATGCTTATATCAACTCAATTCTGATAAGAAAATAATGTACAAAATAAAGTGAATTTAGATGAAAGGATAATTTCAGTTATATAAAATTTATGAAATTAAACGTTAATGCAATATTTTTATGTTCTACATGAGTCTTAACAAGGAATAAACCTTTAATTATCTTCTCAAAAGTATTATCATATTTTCGCTGAATACTTAACATCCCTCCCTTGATTTCACAGAAATTCAACAAGAACAAGTTTGAGAATATTCAAGTGTGATTTTAACTATCACAATGTGTCTCCTAAGTCAGCAATAGTTATATTAAATGGAAATAGGAGAGATTCAATTTAATTTATTCAATTACAATGTTTTAATTATCTTTGTAGAAGTAACAAGTAATTCAAAATGCTTATGATCATTTTTTGCATACCAACTGTATTTTACACTACTGTAGAAGGCAATCTGAATAAATTAAGAAATATTTAAAATGGATCTAAGCAAACATGACTTTAATTTAGAACAATGTTTAAATAAAAATATTTTTTTTTTGCAAAGATGCAACGCTTTTCAATACATACTTAAAATCAAAGATTATTAGTGCCAGTAGACATGTGTAAAGAAGTTTAAACAGTTCTTTTAAAAATTTTGAATAAACATCAATGCGAAAGCTCATACTGAAGTTTATGAAAATTAATTTTGTGTGAATGATTATCGCTTTTTTGTTATGTTAACGTTTAAGAGAGAATGGGAATAGGAATTATGGCACTGAACATTAGCCTTCTTAAGGGTGTGCTGCGGAGCGTGTACTTGCAGCCTCAGGATTGCGGTCTTCCTGCACTTTCTTCCTTAAATTCACTTCCAGATCAAAATTTTTCAGTAGCTCTGACCAAGACTCCTATGTTAAAATAATAAGTGAATTAAACCCTTATAGTCGAAAATATAATTTTCCTTCTTCAAGCATGCATTGATAATCAATTTTTGATAGTAGTCTTAACAAAGTGAATTACACTGTCTGGTAGTAAATATTAAACAAATAGAATCACAAAACTTAGAATTTTCATTGAATAAATATTATTTAATGTTAGTGGCAAATTCAGCTTTTGGCAATGGTAGCAGAATAGTCGTTTTATCAATAAAACTCATGGCACGAAGCTCATTGTACATACTATTTCGTTAACAACTAATGAGCACCTATGTTAATATTGTAAATCTTTAAATAATAAAAACATAATAAAGATTTACAATGTGATAAGCGATGCTGTACAACTAAGTTTATTTTCCATACAAGATAATTCATTCGAATACTTAAATGTAATTAAATAATAAGCAATTGTGTAGAAATAATATAACAAGAGAAATAAAGCTACACTACTTTGTTTTCTTATGGGGATAATAATATGTGTTAACGATTAATATTATTATTATCTTCAAATATTTGTTCTTGTTCCTACTCGCAATTTGTATTATTTTTTTCCAAAGATTTTCATTACTTATTACTAAGATTTTCATTACTTTTAAATTAGTGTCTTACTCAATATTTGTATCTGGATTCCGAAACTCCATGAGGCAAAATACATTTTTTTCTTCAAATTTTAAGATATCAACTTGATGTTAGTTGATTACGTAAAAAACTGTGGATGATATTCTCAATTGTATCAAAAACGCAACGTATTCATACTTATATTCTTAATGAATTATTTAAAAAAAGATTAATAAAATAGAGACTATACCTTTTCAATTAGCTTGTAAACATAAGGAAGAAACTTTTATGTCCATAAAATGGTTAAATAAATAATAAGAGCATGCGTACCAGAAACTTTGATTCACCATCATTTTCTTAGTATGCAACTTGGTAGCACGCAGCAAATTAATTTGTTTGTTATATATATATTGAGCATAAGAACAAAACATTAATACTATAATTCTCAAACTATTACTTCATAATACAAACTGAACATATCAATCATGAATTAACTATTATTAATATCTAAGAACTACATATTTAAAAAAATCATTAAAAAACAAACTAATATTAATACAACTCATATAAAATTTATTATAATTAATTAAACAAACTAAAACTTAAAGCCAAAAACCAAAAAGAAAAAAAAATTGTTAATAAACAGAAAACTTCAGAGAAAGTCCAGTGAAAGAAATGCAAAAATTTAGAATAATGGGAATTATATAATCAAGACCTTTGCATACTTTCGAACGATATAATGTGAGCATATAACGTTATTATTGATCAAACCAACATACTCCAGTGAATTACATTATAAAGAAAATATGGTAACAAACCAAAAATCAGCAAAATCAGAAAATCAACCATGCAAAAAAAGAAGGAAGTAAACATAGAACACTTAGTAAAAAATTCAATTAATCTGAAAAACGGAAAATTATACCTAAATAGATATCTAAAGAAATTGTAAAAATAATTAAAAATCTACAAAATATATTAATTAAACAAAAAAAGCATACACAAACAAAATGTAAAAAATTACTAATGACACATCTTCATAAATATTGTAGAAACTTTTTAAAAACTATAAAAAAAAAAAAACTGCAGAGAGTAAATAATTATATAAGCATATAAAACACTAACTAATTACAAATAAATAAAAAAAAAACAAGCATAGTTATGGACTAAATTTTAAGAACATTTAAAACATTACTCAAAGTTACATATACCTACCCCTACATTCTATGAATGAATTCACCGCCCAAGTAAGCATTGATTGATTAATTTAAATGAAACCGTGCCAATAAAATGATGGATTAAAAAAAGTGTACTTTGAAAAAATAGTTAAGAAAAATTAAAGAGAAGATTTTTTAAGAAATCAGTATTTTACATATTTAAAAAATATCAAAAGATAAGAATATAACATCTATTAAATTAAAATTAACTCAAACACAAATTTAAAAGAAAGTCATGAACCAGATTGGAAAAAAAAAAACCCATTTATTCAAAAAATAGAGCATTTAATATAAATAATTAAAAGGCAACAAAAATTAAAAAGAGAAAGATGGAGAAATATGAAGTCAAGAAAATAAAAAAAAGAACAAAAAAGAGAAATATAGAAAAAAAGATAGACTCAGGCGAAAGAAAAGAATTGAATGTTAGAGAAATATAGAATTATGTAAAAGAAAAAAGAAAACGTGTCTAAAAATAGAAATATATATTTAGTCACATTTATAATTTTAATTAATAAATATTAATAATAATATTTAGTCACATTTATAATTTTAATTAATAAATATTAATAATAATATTTAGTCACATTTATAATTTTTTATTTTAAATTCCTTTTTTAAAAACTAATTCGATAGTCAGCTTTTGCACAGATAAAAAGAAAATCTTTATGTTTTTTTGAAAATTAATAGGTAAATTAAATAATTTGATATTTCTCAGTAAATAATTATATAAAATATTTCTAAAAATATTTAAACTTAAATTACCATCAAAAGGCAAGGGAAGAAAATGTCACTTTATTAAATGGAAACAGAAGTTGTCTCTCTGGTCATAAATACTAATAATAATCCCATTATTAACAATTTTTAAATTAACACCTAAGATATCTGTTTCATGAGAATTTACATTAGTTTAAATCAGATTTAAATATGATAGGTAAAATAATAAATAAAGTACAGCATATGTATCATAATTAACTTGAAAAACAATAAGATCATCAATATATCTAAATAATTTGAAATTATCGTTATCTCTAAATATATATTCAAAGAAATGTGAATAAATATTAGCTAAACTCTTACTAGCGGGACCACCTTAGGCATATCTTTTATTTGCTTATAGGTTTGCCATTATAACAATTATAGTGTTTCAGAACAAGGTTAATAAGAGATTTAAATTTTTCATAACATTTTGATCAATTAATTTTCAATCCTTTGTAATTAGCTAAAATAATCTTGATTAAATCATCTACATCTATGGAATCAAATAATTCTTCAAAAACATATCTATAAATAGTGTAAATTTCTTAATCTTTTATACAATTAATAATTTCCTATTTTAAAAACAGCAGTCTTTTAAAAACTGTCAATAATATTTTGTAAAATGTTTTTATCTATAGTAATTTAAATATTTTAATCATTATTCATAGTTCTAAATTTAATAGGAACTTTATGAAATTTAGGAATTAGAAGCACATGAGGAAATCTTATTGAATTCAAAGTTTAATCCATTTTTTATACAAATCTTTAATTCTATTTGTTATTTTTTTATCACTATTATTAATAATAATACAACATTAGTATTAATTAAATTCTTAAACTTCAACCAACATAAAGTTTCTTAATGATAATCACATAACTGCCTGACACCTTACAAATATAATAAATAATGAAATCCATCTTGTAATTTTTAATAGAATTTTTTGAATCTTTAATCTTAGTGCAATTACTTACCCTAAAATTCAAATTTTGTAATTTTTGATTATTATAAAATTTATATTCTTTAAAAATCTCAATAAGTAAATTATATCTAATTATTAATTTTGTGAAGAAATTACCAATATCTTCATTAATTTTTCTTTAATAAAAGTATTGTTAGAAGTAATAATTCTGAAACCAGTACCTTAATTCATAAATTCATTCAAATTTTTATGTCTAACAATATTTTGATAACCTGCTATAACATCTTGGTAGTCTTCGTTATAATAAATTATTTATAATCCTTACAATTACATTCATTACAACTTTGTAAATCTTTGCAATTATTACAGTTATGTAACATGCTTCCCGTATTTTTATTAAATTTAAAAGCTTTTTTAATCTTATTATTATTAATAGGAAGTGAGTTTTTATACTTACTAAGAATATTGTTACCGTTTATTTTTTCAAAAGATTTATTCAAATATCTGATACAACAATATTCTAAATTTTGAAGATCATTAATATATGTATCAAGTTTATATTTATTAATTTGATGATTACAAATATCTTTAACAATATAAGGACAATAATTGTTTACATTATTTACGTTAGTAATAAAATCCTTTAGAATTTTAATTTCTTTCTTCTTCATACCAAACAAAAAGTATTTAATACTTTTAATATTGAAGTCCTTTTCAAAACTATCATTTAATAAATAAATTTTTTCTTTAGTTGCCTCCAAATCCATACATTTTTTTCTTTTCATTTCTACCCCTGCATTCTCTTTTGTCATTAACCCTTTTAGAAACTATTGAGATTCTTTAACACTGAGTTCTATATAAATATTTTTTGTTATCTTTTTGTTTAAATACTTGTAAAATACTTTTTTTCAAAAAACTAAAGTATAAAGAGCATAAGAGTAAATAATATTATAACCTTGATATAATAATTTTCAAACACAACCTTCTTTTAGAATTAGGCATCATCTTAATAATAATTATTACAACATTTTTAAATTTATGACAGTAAAAGTGTTTGATTTCAATATTATTGTAATTTTTTACATCCCTAAAATTTCTGATATCTTGTTTATATTGCTTGATATTATTACTAGTTTAACCAACATGTTTATATCCACAAATTTTACACTTATGTAAGTAGACACATTTATAAGTTTTACAGAGAGTAAATTTGGAATTAATATTATATTGTTTACTATTAATCCTTTTACATGTTTTGCCCCTCTTGTTATTACAAATATTGTAATATAATTTATTAAATTATTTGAAGTTATCACAGAATTTGTTACATTATACTTCGTGACTAATATATATATATACATACATATTTTTTTTAGTTTGTTTTTCCCATTTTATTTTTCAAATTATCTTCATGCCAAAATATTGCTTTTGCTTATTTTAGTATTTATCTGTTTTGTATATTTTACTGTTTTCTGGAGATAATATTCTCTTTTTTTATTAGATTGATGTTGCAGCTTTCTGTATTTCTTTCTATTTTTTGCTAATTAAATATTTTCATTTTTCTTGTATGATCTTAAAAGTTTATATATAGGCAATCTTTGTAATTTTAAGAAAACTTCTAAGTATAAATTAAATTTATTTGTATAAAATTTGAAATATATTTGAACTATATTATTATTTTTATTGAAATAAAAAATACAAGTAAAAACTGATTCATTAAATTTCTACTGAAACTTTGAAATTTATTTTTCACTAAAGTGTGCCAATTATTATTAGAAGTATTAAGATTGTATCCCAAAGAACTATGTGATAAATAAGACTTCACTTCTACTTAAATATTAATTTCTGAGTAAATGTTCTCTATGATATTTATTATTATTTCTTTGATATTATATTTCACGACTAATTAGACACAACTTCACAATTTTATTAATTTCTTAATAATGTTCTGTATGATGTTTTATGATGTTCATAATTATTTTCTTTGATATTACACTTGAAGGCGAAATAGTCACAAATTCACGATATTATACTTAACGATTTTATTATCTTCAAAGTTATATAGTCGGAATATTTTAATTCTTTTTCAAAATATTTTTAGCTGTATTCTTTTTGTAATGTATCTTATGTCATATATGTAAAATACGGTGAGTCTTGATGTATTCAAATCGGAATAAAGATTACACGTATTTAATTTTTTCTTTGGTTTCAAAATAATCTTTTATATCTGCAAATAAAACAGTTTGCCGAATTGTTTACATATCTTGAGGAAACTTTCATTAAGCTTTGATTATTAATAATGATATTCTTGCTGCTTAAATAAAGGAGAGTCAAAAATTTTGAACTGTATTTTACTGTTATTTCAAACTCTTTTTTTCATTTAGAAATATGAATTGTTTACTTAAATCTTGGATATACCATTGTTGCAAGGCATTTTCACACACCTAACATTTGTATTTAGAAATTCAAATTAATAACTTCAATCACGAATATATTTTTAATATGAATAACGTTTTTTCTGCATGAAATAAATAAGTTAGATATTTATTAGGAAAATATCTTGCTGTTGTGTCTAATAAAAGATGATAAAAATTCCATGATATATCAGCAAGTTTTGTATATCAACCACAAAAAAGTATCTTCGTAAAATATACAGTTTGAATAAATAAATGAAATATCATTTTTTTTAAGGAAATGGGATATTTTTTCTAGGAACTCTTAGTTATTTAGTATTTATTATTATGTTTTCAGTTCGAAGCATTTGAAGGTCTTGATTAATTTTTAGGTTATAAATTTTTTTTATTGTACATTGTGTAATCACCTACGATTGAATTTTAAATATAAGATTTTTAAAAGTCTTCAATATTTCTGAAAAATATTGAAATTAGGAAAAGATATATCAGTGTGCTTAGTTTGAATAAAAATGCTGCTTAAATTTTAAGAATATTTAATTATCTAACAACTTTCCATTTCAATACTTATTTTACATTAAAATGTTCCATCTTTTGAAATTACAATACGCTTGAAAATATTTTTGACTGTCCAAGCCGTCTTAAGATTACAAATAATATTTATCTAAACAGTGCTCAATTTTAATAGCACTAGAAATAGCAGTCACATTTCACTACAACACAATATTTACATCTGTTAAGGATTCATTTTCAATACAATTGGATTCGTTCACTCTCAGGAATATATCTGACGAATATCGTTGTAAATGGAGAGAGTGTGAGAGACTGACATTTATTTAAAGATTATTCAGCTGGGAATTATTTTCGCAAAAGTAAATATTGATTCATGCTACCCTAATAATCACTGTTTTACAGTCTAGGGAATTGATTATTCTACATTATTTATTTTACGATCATGGTATCATTCATTGGCATGAATGTTCTATTATATCTTTCAAATTTAAAATAAGCTTTTTGTTCCGGAAATCACTTGAAAAAAAAAAAACGGTTTTGTCTTTTTGTTTTGCAGAATATCTTTGTTATTATATTATACGAATTCTGAAGTTTTAGTGGGTATTGTAAAAGATATTATCTTTCTTAAAATTGAGTTTTTATTTGACTCTATATTTAATTGTTGTAATATTAGTGCATAGGTCACTGGATAACTGTATTATGTTTTAACTATTCCAAAGCCACAATTATTACTTCAGATTTTTAGATTGATCCTTTGGAATCTTAGAAATTAGATTAAAGAGTATATTAAGCAGTATAGTTTACTTAAGAAAATCAGTTGCAATTTCGTACCTCAAAAATGACAACAATAACACAAAAAGCAAAATGAATAGGCTTTTAATAACAGTTTCAGATAATTTAAAAACTAATTTTATCATTTTATTTTTCTTTTGAACAAGATTTCTTAAAAATAATATTTTGAATTTTCAAGTCAATTTTTATTGAACGAGTTAGAATACAACTTCATTCTTTTCTCATAAAAAAAATTTAAATATGAATACTACAAAAATTGTAAAAAAAGATATTAGCTTGGCTATAGAAATGTTAGCCAAATTATATTAATCTAAATATGGCTTATTGTATGACTTTGAGAAAGTTCTACAGTGTTGTGAAGCAATTTATAATTTTAATACTTTATTAACTAAACTAACATAGGATGATGCTAAAAATAAAACCCTAGAACTTCATTATTATATTAGATTCAGAATGTGCTATTTATTTTAAGTATAATTTAAGACAAGCAGGGAATTTTGTTTCGTATGAACGGAAGTATAATTAGTTAGAAGTACTTCTAAAATATTAGAACACAAATATAATTACATAGAATACTTATATACATACACATTAATTCATTACCTAATGAATATTTATCATGGATGAATTAAGTCTTAAATTATTTATAAAACTTTTAAGTAAACATAACCGTCAATTCAATTGTATCACTGTTATAAACAGTTACCAAATAATTTTCATCAACACATGTGCTAAGAAGATTTCGATTCAACTTAACAAATATATAATATTAATATTAGAATCTTTGAAAAATATTATATCGTAATACGAAAAGACCAGAACAAAAATTTAAGACGATATGAACCACTTAAATATTTACTATCTCTGTATATTTTAAATGAATTTTTTCTTTTAATTATTCTCAATTAATTTCTAATTGACTTTCAAAAGCTTGTTTCTTTCGTTTTATGATCCAAACATAACTCAATTATATATAATCCCATATCGAGTATACTCCTCCTACTACACCTAATTCTCAATACATCATTCTGGGCAACAAATAAAGTCTCTCTCCTCAGACCAATAACTAAGCTCCCTTTAGTATTATCTCAATCTTTACTTCGAGACTCCTGACTAGGTTAAAATAACTTCCTTTTCATTCTACAACAACAATCAGAGGCATCCTAACAGCGATCAATAATAGAGCAGATATTTTTCTCTTAACATACAACTGTTGTAAATTTCCGCCTTACTATGAATCATCTCAATTATTTGAAAAAGAATCACTTTGTGACCCAGGGGCTCGTAGAACACTATGAACGTCAAATCAGCTTCAAAACGCATACGCATTGAGTTTCATCCTAATTTATTTCAGATAATAAGTTTCAATATCAATTGCTGCAGCAAGACCCACACATCTAAAGAATAATCTGGAAATAATAGATACTTCAAGAGCTTACGTAATGCGATTTTTCCAGAAAATGAAGGAACATTTGGTACTGTATTAATACATTTTTTTCATTGATTTTTAGTTTATTATACGAAGCAACATTCAATTCGAAATCGTTATTGGCTGAGCATGCTAGTGAAAAGAAATATTGGAAAATGTCATATTCGAAAGCCTTCCTATTGCTTTCATTGAAATAATTTGTTGAGAAATCCAAATTAAGCAAACTATCATACATATTCTGGAACTGATGTTACAGAATTTCTTAGAAGAATAAATATCAAACGAATATTAAGAACTACTGAATCGTTATTGTAAATTTTTTTCTCGCAAAAACAATTTTATTGGTTTTATTAACATGATTATCTATTCAGAAGATTTTGTTTAACATACAGAGATATATCCTCAGATTTCGAAAGCAAATTCAATTCATCAAATATATCTTTTTCTTGCTCATATGTTAATGCTCATGAATATTTTATAATTCAGTCTATCTAGATTTAATTCTATCTACATTTGTAAGTCATTGTAATAAATAAATAAATAGGTAGCCAGTGTAAAATGCGTAAACAAATTTGTCGGAAGCATATTCCTCGATTTTCTTTAACACACCACTTAATATGTTGTAATAATGAAATTTCAGCTTTAATGTATAACTTTCACTTGATTTATTCAGTATCAATGTTCGAATAAAACGTTTTTTAACAAACTAAATCATTTAGATTTAGTGGATTAGAAAATAAAAGAATTTGTAACTGAAGATAAAATATATATACTTTTTATCTTCAGAATAAACATTTGTTTTTTGTTATTCTTAATCCTAAAACATATGGAATTTTTTCTTTCTTATACCCAAAATAATACATTTTAAATGTGAGATGTACGGAACTATTTTTTGCATTAGGGAATAAAAATTTTCTACATTGTTGCTTTTATTTTTGTAGTAGTAATTGCCGCTAAAAGTAAAATTGTAGTTTTCGGTTGTCAAAATCTTTGAAAAAATTCTAAACAGTAGTTGAGTAGAATTCCTTGAGATACAAAGATAAAATAAAATAAAAATACACTTTTGGAAGAACAGTAGAATTTCAGTTTAAACTACTGCAAAAGATAGAATCTTTTCCGAATGCGCTTTTGGCATATTCATATGATTTATTTAAAAATAGTTCTTTTCCATTTTCTTAAGTTGTACACAATTTCCAGCAAACTGAACATTTCTTCGGTAAAGAATTCTGAGTAATGATTGTTTGGATTACCATCTGCATGGAATATTAAACTTTCAAAATTTTTTATCGGCACATATTTACAACAACGTTTGAATGTAAGTATTAGAGAAAAGATAAATGTAACGTGTTGAAATTAAAATTTGTTCAAGACAATTTTGTTTTAAACTAAAATTATGGTTTATATATATGTGTGTGTAAAAGTAAAATAATCACAGATTACTTAAAAAGGAAAATAAGATATCAGGAAACATTAGTAAGAACAATTAACAGAACTGCTTGTATTATTAGCGCAAAAATAAATTCAAAAATATGAAGAAAAAAATTTCTAAACAAAAGAAATTCTTATTTCAAATACTATAAAAAGTAAAACTACTTTGATGTGGATTTAATTAAGAGAAAAGGTATGTAAAAATCATATAGTAAACAACTAAGAAAAAATGGTTTAAAATTTAAAAAAAAATCAAAGTGTTATCATAAGCTTGGGATTGTGAGGAGAATATTAAGAATCCAAACACTATTAAAGGGCTGGGTTCGTATGCAATATATAACATTCCGCCTACCACTCAGAAATTATATTTTAATTTAGTACCAAAAGTTAAGAAGAGGACTACAAATATAAGGCGAATGGATAAAAATACCACAAAAAGTTATAAAATAAATTAATAGAGATAATCAAATACATTTATAAAATGCTTAATTCAAAAATCTTAAAGGAACATAAAGCACTTATAGATGTATTCCAGGATTTTTCTCAAGAAATACATTGCACTAGAACCAAACAATTATACCAATGGCGCAGAAAAAACAATTTTTTCAGCTAAAGGAAATAGAACATTAATACGATTTGCATACAAAAGTTAGAATTAAAAATGTTTAAGATGAAGTAAAATAATAACTAATCGTTTAATAATAATTAAATATTTTAAAATTTTTAATAAAAATTGTAAGAATCATTCACACAAGAATGAAAAGAACTAAATAAAAATATATAAATAATATTTAAAAACTATAAAACAAATTAAAGAAATTTTATTTTTAAAAACATTTTATAAATTAAAAAATACAGTATTCAAAATTGTACTTTTATTTTTAATTCTCATACTTTTAATTGTTTTTTTAGAAAATTCATAGAAAAATTAATTTTTAAGGCAAATGATCAGAAATTGAAATAAATTATCACAAATATCAAAAGATCTATTAACTATTCTTTTATTACGTAATGTTTAATTATATAAAATATTTCTAAAAATTTTAATATTCAAATTACTATCCTAGAAAAGTGCTTGATTATCGAGAAAATTAAGACTTTCACATTTGTATTAAATACTACTATACATTTATTATCCGCAATTTTATATAATTATCTACGTACGGAGTTCCAAAATTATTATTAATTTGTATTGAATATATATAAAATTATAAACAGGTAAATAAGGTTTAACATGTACGCTGTAATTATTTTGAAAATTATTATATCATCTATATTACTTAAAAATATAAATTATTATTTACATAATTTTGTTCACAATAATGTAAATATATATTAGCAAGATTCTTACGAATTGGATCACCTTGAAGCATATATCTTTTATTTGTTTATAATTTTTATCATTAAATATATTATAATTTTCTTTAGTACGAAATTAACTATGTGATTAATTTTCATATGTAGTAAATTTATTAATATAAAATTCTTTTTAAAAATAATTT
Organism: Nephila pilipes; assembly: GCA_019974015.1. Taxonomy (NCBI): domain Eukaryota; kingdom Metazoa; phylum Arthropoda; class Arachnida; order Araneae; family Nephilidae; genus Nephila; species Nephila pilipes. The sequence goes on from BMAW01025475.1 coordinate 393,952, forward strand.
GAAGCCCTTTTATACGATTATCAACTTGTATTGAAGTACATTGGTTTTCAAAATCATAACTATGGGAGGAGGAAATTTCCTTATTTCTTATGTGCTTGATAATATCATTGCTATTTTTAATAATAGCAGTATTATAAAAATAAGTTAGACTGGTTTGAAGAATAACCATTTTATTAAAATTATTGATTGTATTTGGTATGAATTTGCCAACTAATGTAAAATAAGTATTTAAACCATTATTTATAATGTGAAATTTTATGGATCTTTTATGAAGTCTAAGGGTTAAAAAATATGAGGAAAATTTATATTACACACCAGTGGTATACCAGTTCATCTTAATGAAAATTATAACAATCTAGTTCGAAACATAAAAGTTTTTTTTAATTAGAATCAAATTTTTAAGAAATATTTTGCGTATTTTAAGGGAAATAGAAATTAGATTCCAAGAAAAGAGAATGGTTTTGTAAATAAAACAGCAAACTCAAATATATAAATTGAAAACCAATGATGGCTAAACCTGCGGTTCATTAATCAAAGAAAATTTTTTAAGCTTTCATAAATAAAAAAGAATAGTTAAAATTTAATTCTCAATTAAGTTCTCAAATTTAATGTCAATTTTAAAGACGAGTATTTTATAAATAGAATCAAATACAAATATATTATATAATCGAAGATGAAAAATAATAATGATTAAAATGTTTTATTAAAGCCAAAACTTAAATAAAAAATAAGCCATTGCCAAGAAAACACATACAATAGGATATAAACAACAATAGCTACAAAAGAGGAAATTTAAATCATTACTTATATAAATAAATAATGATTTAAAGGTAGTAAATTCTTTCAATCATTAAAACTTTAAAGTCTTTAAGTCATTACTTATACTTGTATAAATTGGAAGAAAATTAATAATTATTGTTCAATTTCACAAGACGTAAATAATTATAACAATAAACTGTATGAAATATTAATTAAAAGTGAACATTCTTTCCTCGGATGTTTTTGTGGTTCACTTAAAATTACACGAAATATAATTTAAAAGTGGTAATGATTATAAGATTTTATGCTTCGAGTATCGATACTATAACTTTCATTTCACTGTACTTAAGAATGGATATCTTACAGCTAGTACGTACTTAATATATCCCCCTCCCTAAAAAACTACAATACATCGACAAATAAAAAAATTAAAGGTATATATCAATAATATGTGAACCAAAAGCATTTTTTTAAGAAATATAAATTCAAAATATTTTTACTGAGCGTTTTGTGAAATTTATGAACATTGAATAACAATATAAAAACTAAAAGTGAAACTTTCAAAAAAAAAAAAAAAAAATGCAGATTTATAACGGGGAATACAATGTTTATTAAGAACGGAATGAAATATTTGATGATATTGTACAACATATCAAACTATTGAAAGTAACCTGAGACTAACATTTACCTGTGATTACATTCACACTGAATTTAAATGTATCTATCAATATTGAGCAATTAAAAAATTAAAATTAAATAATACTTAATACAAAAATTAAAAATAGCGCTGGCTAAAAAATAAAACTTGGCAATAAATTTATAAAAATGGAAGTTTTAGGAAAAATTAAAAGCTCAAAACAGGGGAAATTTTTGAAAATAACCACAAAAAGTTCTTGAGTACATTGACAAATAAATCAATTTGAAGGTATATATTAATGAAAGGTAAAACAAAAGCTTTTTCAGCAAATTGAAACTCAAATTTTTCTAACTGATCTGTCGCAAAATTCCATGGTGAGCTGAATAAGAAAATATAAAAATTAAAAATGGATGTTTTAAAAAATTACAGCCTTACTTATAGTTAACAAAACTTAACAATTTAAATTACCGATATTTACATTTACTTATAATTACTCTCACACTGATTAAATAGGCTTACATGTAATATAGTATATTAGATATTACGAACAATTTACTAAAACAGAAAAAAATACAGATGTTTAGTTAATTTTGTGAAAGAGAAATTCAACAAGCTTCTGAGAGAGTAAGTGTAATTATTTCAGGCACAATTCATTCAATTTACTAAACTAGACAAATAGAAAACTTAACAAATATATCTCAACAGATAACTTACAACTGAAAGAGAATTTAGGATTATGTAATGCACTATAATTTACTAAAAGTTATAGATTAGAAATTAAAGAACAGCTAAGAAAATCTACTTTTATATGACTTTTTAGCTATTTTATTTATATCATTCTCAAGAACTTTCACTACTTTTGTAAAATGTTTTTTTAGCTTCTTTAGTCAGAGAGTGTTATGCAAATATTTACAATTATATTAAAATTCCAAGTATATTACATAACACCATCTGTCATACTCATAAAAAACATATAAGTACAAAAAGTAATTTTAAATTTCATACTTTTGATTCTGAAGAACATTTTTTTTTCTTTTCATGTAAAAAGATAGCCCTGCCGCTGTAATAATAATTTTTGATTGTTCCTTCGTTTTTAAAGCTTAATGCTCTGGTATCGTTCTCTCATTTTTAAATTTTTTTTATAATTTATGATCAAAAAGGGTTTTTTTTTGCAATTTTAAATACATTTTTATGCACCAACCTTTTTTTACAATTTTAAGTATGTAGTTAAGTTCTTACCTATAATTACCATCTTTTTCCAGAATATGTTAGAATAGATCCCTGATACTTATATATATATTTGCATTATTTCGCTATAAATTATTCGTTTGTATTATTTAGCTCAGGTGGAGGCGTATGCATACCTTTTTTTTATAAGTAATATGAATATCTACGAGTTTTTTCCAGTGAAAAGCTGACAGGTGTAGGATTCAGTAAACTAGTTAACACCGCAATTCATTATTAACCTTGGATCGGCTACTTAAATATCAATTATTGAGGATTTTGATATTTCTTTTGGTCTAATTTTTAGATATTACGACTCCCACACATATACAGGTACCCACAAAATTCCTGCATCTCTACATTGATTTGAGAACAATGATAGATATTGCTTTAAACGTGGAGCCTAGGTATAGTAAGGTGACTATATGCTATAAAATGAGGTCGGTTGAAGTAAGATAAATAAGAAAAAAGTCAAATCCTAAGATGTAGAGTGTCTTCGATTTCGTACGAAGAGACATCTTGAGCGCAATATTGCTAAGAAAAGAACGTGTAAAATGTTACATCATTGATTTGCTATTTTAAGCATAGTTACGTCACAAAAAGCGATAAAAAGAAAAAAAAACTTAACTAGTTAGCAGCATAGAGCTATATATTAGGTATTCAGTATGCTCTCTGTCAGCTGTAATGTGCTTTTCGATTTCTTTTAAAAATTTCAGACTGCTCATTTTGTAGCATATAAGGCAACACACTGAAACGATCATTATTATTGTGTATTTGCTGAACAGGATTGAAAAAACTCTCTCAGCTGTAGCAGATATACAAGGCAA
>BMAW01025475.1:397408-448335 GCA_019974015.1 Nephila pilipes
CAGAAATATTACAACATAAAATACCAGTCTTTTGAAACACATTAAAAACTGCTTTCTACATCTCTTAAATAGTATCTGGTACTTTTTCAGAACTTAAATTGCAACCTACCATTTGATTTGAACTATCTGGTTGAACAATTTACGTTCATCAAATAGATCACCAATATTTATGGAATCTTCTACAGTTTCATCAACAACTGTAGGACTCTCTTCAATTAGACTAGATAATTTCAGTTCGTAAATGTATCCTTAGAAACTAACTTCTTTAAAACTGGTTCTTGACATCTCTAATTATTGGAATCTGGAATTAAAAAATTATCTACATTTAAGAAATTTTTTTTTTGTTTTCGAACGTTTTTATTTTCTTTTAGAGTGCATAGCAAATTTTTTGGCAGAAGATGGTATAAATTTGTGATTAGCTATTTCCTGCCGCTGACGAATTAATACTGAAGTTTATATATACGTCTAAAACTCTCAAACCTGGACATTACTCTAGACAGCTCTAAAACCCAGGACTGTCTGGGTGAATCTCGAACGTATAGTAAGCCTATCAATAAAGCATGCTACTGAGATATTTGAACAGTGGTGTACTGTTGAACAATATTGTATTGTTTACAGCTTGATACACTTACCGCACCCCTGAACAACATCATCTAGTGTAGGTCAAAAAGGCATTTTTTCCAGTCGACCGGGATTTTTAATGTTATAGGTTTGGAAAAACGCTTCAAAATATGCTACGTACTCTCATAAGCATTTTAATGTTAGTATTTTTCATTATCAGGACGCTGTGTAATTATGTAAATTGACTTTTACCGGGTTTCTCTTACCGTTTTCGAGATAGAGAAACTGATACCGCATTTACCGTTAGGTGCCGCTGTAATCGATCTTACCATGTAGCATTTAGACGCTTTACTGTATCTACTGTTCTTATATTAAGGGAGGGGGCGAAGGCATTAATTTATTGGGAGCTTTGTACGTATACATTTTATTTATTTATTCTTATTCTGTTCCAAATAAACCAATAATCACTTGCATTTACTTTAGAGTGCAGGATTATACTTAAAAATATGTGTATCATTCAAAATAATATAATTTTAATTGAATGTCTATAGTTATGCAATTTTAATCCTCAGATTTCTCGTGTTAAAATAGCGATAAAGAAGTTAGAAATCATCTTTGAAGTGAAAAATATTGCTTAAGTCATACATTACATTTTCTCTGTTCAGTTTTCAGCATTTGTGGTACAAATATGGAATGCAATAAATATCCATTATTCTTGTGTTCACATTTATGGAGAAGGAATTAAGGATAAAATACCACAATAAGAGTGACTTCATTAACTTTCAGAAGAAGTTAAAGGCAACATGCATCCTTAAGAAGCAACATGCATCCTTTATATATAATTAAAATATGCAACAATATATCAAATAACACTAAAAGCAATTAAAAGTCAAAATTTAATAAATGTAGTTATACATCAATGTGAAAATGTGATCTCTAAAAATTATTTAAAATTAAAGCTAAAGATTATTTAAATTTTTCTTTTAAGTAAATCATATATAAGTAAGAAAAATAGAAGATATATTGCAAAAAATAAGAGAAAAATGAACATCTTTTAAAAATAAACAAGATGGATTTTAAAGATATTTAATACTATCGCTGGATTAGAACAGTGAAATCTACTTATCTTCGTAAATAGTCAGCTATATAAAAAAAGGAAAAAACTAAATACGCGAGTCATAGAGAATAATATATACGAATAGAAAAGATTTTTTTTTAAAAAAAAATAGCAAAAACACATATTTAAAAAAAATATCGAAAGGACAAAATTATACAAAAAATAAAAGCAAAGTTAGCGATGAAATGATAAACAATATAATCAAAATAAGTAAAAAGAAGCTCATACAAAATTTAACTAAAAATGAGGAATCCATTTCGTCCAAAGATAAATTTTGGTACCTTAAAAATCCCTATTTAAAAATAAATACTACCTTCTATATTCCAAAGTTAGAAGTAAGAAAAATCAGACCTACTATTTATACATTTTCTTTGTTGTCTAGCGGAAATTTGGAGAAGGAAGTGACAGATCAAATGACATCTTCGTCACTTGACCAACGTTCAAAATTAAGAGATCTGTCACCAGTAACTCTCGTGTTATATTTTGAGTGCAATTTTAAATAAATAATAAAATTATCATATATATATATTTAAAATCAACACAAAAACAATATTTTTTTTAAAAGAATTAAAACAAAGATAAAGCAAAAGTTAAGTAGATCACTTGAATTAAAAGCATAAGAAAAATTAGTTCTTTAAGAAAACAAAAAGAAGAGTGTTTGAAAAAGAAAATTATTCAGTTTCATAATTTTTATGTTTTAAACTGGCTGTAAGAAATTTAATCGGGCATTCAGTTTAAACACATATATTATACTATTTATGTAAATTATTTTGAATATCCATAGATCTATACATTGATTCAATATTTCGTAAGATATAATAACATAAAATATTTACAAAATTTTTAAAAGCTTAAATTACTCCCAAAAATATCTTTATTCACAAAAAAAATCACAACTGTCCCTTTGTCACAAATACATTACTACAAATTTCATAATCTACATTTTTTAAGTTAATATCTAAGTATTCATTCGAGTTCGTAATAATAATAATAATCATAACACACACACACACACACATATATATATATTAGAATTAGCCTATTTATCACAGAAAATGTTATTGATTAAATTACCTTTCCAGTCATGCAATAATATACGACAGAAATGTTTGAAAAAGATAAGTTATAAAAGAATGTAAAAAAAAACCAAGCTTCTGCGAGTATGAAAAATACCAGTTTTAGCATTGATGAAATGGATAACAAAATGATCCAGGCTAGCGATGGAAACAATCATGCAATATAAAAAGCTATATCCAAGTTTAAGCTAGGGAATAAAATTATTTTGTTAAGAATTTCTATGTCATGTAAAAGAGATATCGATGTTCCTTTTGGAAAAAATTGTTTTGTTAAAATATCGTTTTCAATACATAAAACACGTCTGGAACAATTTAGAAAAGTGAACAAATTTACATTCAATTTGATAACGGTGTGAAAAATAGGTTTTATAAGAAATAGACGGTGCTTTTTTGTCATATTTATTTTTACACGTTTTTACAGCTTCATCTACATTCGAAACATCCATCGATTTCAAACTACTCTATTTTTCCGTAGCTGAAATATATTCATTTTATTTGGGAAACAAACCTTCTTCTTCTGAAGTATGGTCAGTAAATTTCCCATTCAATAAATTTGCTTTTTACTTTATAAAGCAATTCTAAGTTTTCAATAATTATAACTTGTCACTTTAAATTTAATTGACTGAATTTTATATAAAAAAAAATATGTAAAATGCACTAATAAAAGAAGTTGGGAAGAGATCTGACCAACAATTAGTAGTTCTTTAAAAAGTTTATTCAATTTAATAAAACTGAATAAAAATAAAAAGTTAATTAATTCTTAAAATCTATTAGTTTTATCTTATGTTTGGGGAAGTATAATTTTATAAAAAAACTACGAAAATGTGATCACTCTGAATTCAATTTCAGAACTAATTGTCCACCGAAAGAAAAGTTTAGTTTGATACTCACATGTAATTTAAAGATTTTATTTTTTCTATAAATAACATTAAATTTATATATCAGGTAGCTCATGGAACACTAATTAATGATAATTATTATAATTCTTGGCAAAATTTTCTTTATAAAAGTATAGTTCATTTACTAAAGTTTTATGCAGCTTTCAGTGAAAAGTTTAAATAGTTGGAGAAGTAGGAGGTTGAATTTAATTTTAAGGTGAAATTGGAGTTTATTTTGATTATTAGAATGATAGAATTTTATTTTATTTTAGGTTACTTTACTCTTAATTAATCGATGTGTATTTATTAAAAGCCAAATATACAATGGTTGTATTAAATATTTAGAATTTTTGTTGCATTGTAAATAAAAATAAAGTTATTGAAGTACATTAACTTGATTATATTTTACAAAATTTAAGTAAAAATCATTAATAATATGATAATTCATTCATATGAAAGTTCCTGATACTGAATTTTTCAATCGAAAATATTTTTTTTTCAGCTAGTATTGTCAGATTTGAAATATACTTATTTTTCTTAACTTAAAATAAGTGGAAATTCATTTTAATGTATTATGTGCAAGAGTATTTTTTGTTATTACTTATGGCAGATTTCTTAATAACTTATGGAAATACAAATCTAACTCCAAAGCAATTGCTCAGATCATTATTCGAAAAAGTATCATGTTTTTAAAAATGTATCACTATCGAATGTTGATGGTTCAAACTCAATAATCCCTCAGAGGCTTGCTTTTTTAGGTTAAGTACAGAGTTACACAAAGTGATATTTTCTTTTATATGTTTTACTGTCGGGTAACTACGGTCGAAGTGCCTCAGTATGCTGAGAAGACTTTCTCTAATTTCAACTCTCTTCCATTCATTTTCCTTCTTTCATTTAGCATTTAAATGTCATACACATACTAGTAACTACAACTTCGAAGCGTTTCGTTATTAGTATGTGTTTTATTTGAAACAGCGTGACCTATAAACACAATATCATTTCTCTAGTATAAATATAAATATATTTTGATGTTAAAGTATATTCGTGTACATATTTTCTCTCCATTTTTACGCTAGGTGTTTTTAAATTTGGAATACTGTTGGATTAATAAACATTTGTAATATTTACATATTTATTATTATTGTAAAATTAAACTGGTTTTAATTTAAATTCTCACTTAAAATGGATATCAGACCGTATTATTTTTTTCTTGTACGTGAAAGTACGTTCCAAAGCATTATTTTTAAGTTTTTTATAAATAAATGATAAACGAACTTTACTATAATTTCATTCATAATAAACGAACTAGAAACTAACAAATGGAGTACTTAATCCAAAAATTTGAAAGGAAAAAAGACGTTTTCGTCTGCTTTCGAAATCTTGGAATAAGTTTTAGTAGGTTTAAATTTGGTTAATAGCATAGCTATTTTGATTTGCTATTCAGCAAGCCACTCCTTGATTGATGATTTTGTTTGACTTCTGGATTGAGATGTATACCTTAAACTAGGAATGATGTGATTACTAATTTATGAGGTAAAATTCTAAACATATAAACATGTTGATTTTAATCTTCTGTATTCTGAAACCTGAACAGTAATTATATAATAGAATAATAACTTAAGGATATGTTTAAGAATAAAATATTATTATACTTCGTAATGGAAATAATAATTAAAACCAGTTTATCTTTTTATAAAGTTTTATTTATAAACTATTGTTTCACTGTGTGTAAGAAATAGCTGAGTTTGAAGAGCGTTAGAAACGATATACCGCGGGTTTTACATAAGAATATCTCAACTTTGAGGAAGTGTGTAAGGGAAATTAGAGGTCTATGGTGCAAGACCTAAATACGGTTATGCTATGCCAAACAATGTATAAGTATTATCTAGATATCAGAAGAAAGAAAATGGGAAAATGGCGATAGTTAATTTACAAGAAGGAAAGTTGAAAACAGAGAAGTATCACTTGAGTATTCCGGAGGTTGTATTTATTGAAAACCCGTATTTATTGAAAACAATAAGCCATTCGGAAAAAAATCCAACTTCGAAAGCAGTTGTTTCAAAACTATAGAAATTACACTCATTTTGCCCAATTTAAATCAAAAATAAACTTTAATGTTTATGAAATGTTAAAGTATGTGAAACGTTGTCCACCAAACCATTTTTTTAAGTCTGGAAATTAAAAAAAAATCATTGGAGGCCAAATTCAATGAGTAAGATATACGTTGTAACAATTTGAACTTTCATTTTATGATTTTGACCATCGAAATTGCACAGATCTGCACGTGCCTAGCCTTGATGGATAAAGATCACTTTCTTTATGAGAACATTTTTTTTATTTATCCGCTCAACCAGTGCAAGAACGACTCATAGTATTCTCCAGTTATTGTTTTCCCTTTTTCCAAGTAATCGATGTGAAGGATTCAGCGCGCACCTTAAAATTCCGCGGCCATCAACATGCCATTCAATTTCACGATCTTTATTTTGCACCATCTCCGCAACTACCGGTGAAACACTGAAAAACTTGAATATCTTTAGGTATTCACCAGTTGAAACTTGAATGATATCCATAATAGAACTCATCCCAAACTTTTTTCAGCATATTCGGAGTTACAGTTTGATCTAAAGATATTTCAGTTCGTCAATGTTCACCGGTAGTTGCGGAAATGGTGCAAAATTCACACCGATTACTTGGAAAAAGGAAAAACAATAACTGGAGAGTATAAAGAGTAGTTGAGTCGTTTTTGCATCGATTTAGTGGATAAATCAAGGAAAACCGTTCTCATTTGATAAAGAAAGTGATCTTCTTAAATCAAGGCTATGCACGTGCAGATCTGTGAAATTTCGATGGTCAAAATCGTGAAATGAAAGTTCAAATTATTACAACATACTTCTTACTCATAGGATTTGGCCTCCTGTGGTTTTTCTTAATTTCCAGACTTAAAAAAATGGTTTGGTGGACAGCTTTTCACATCGAGTGAAGATATCATCGCTCAAATAGAAGCCTATTTTGAGGACCTTCCGAAATCTTACTTTTTAGATGGCTTTAAAAAGTTGGAGAAATGCTTGAAATAATGTAAACAGCTGAACAAAAATTATGTTGAAAAATAACGAAAATTTCTAGTTAAAATAAGTTGTTTTTCTATCTTTTTGTAAGGAATTACTAAACAACCCTCGTATATTGTTATGAGGAATAAATAATAAACATTTAAGAAGAGCTCTTACAATATAAATTTTTGTTCTTAAAATTATTTATATATCTCATAATATTATGCTATTTAGGTTCTTTAAAGAAAATTTGATCTATTTGAAATCATTTTCAGATGAAATTTATTTAAATTGATGAGAAACATAAGGTTTAAAAAATATAGATAAGGTACACTTTCATTTACAGGACGGGAATAAATGTTGAATGCCGAGCTCAAATGCAAAACAGCAAATTTTTACAACGCTTACTAGTACAAGAAATGTGTCAAAGCAGATAATTGCTTATATAACTCTTCAGTGAGATTGAAACCAACTAATATGATTTAATGAAAATTTCCATTATCTAGAATTATTACTACAATGTTTTCAGAAGTTTCCAAGAAAAATTAAAATCCGAATTAACTTTTTCTCATCCCCTCTCTATTTCTAATTTTGATTACGTTGTCTAAGACTCTTTAAACTTCTTGAAGGTTATGCTCATCAGCATTCGAGTCAAATTCTTTAAATTTTATGTTTTATGTTTAGTTTGAGTGACGAAGTTAAAATAATATATATGATTATTTATATATAAAGAAAATTAGTTACTAAAGATCGCTTAAAAGATTAATTTGTTTAAATCGTTTCTTGTTTTAAGAAACAATAACGTTCATTTGTTAACGTTGTTAATAATTAACGTTTGTAAATTATTAACAAATAATAATAATAGAACACAAAAGAAAATTTTGAAATAATTCGCCCAAGTACATGATTCTATACTTCCACTAGTCTTCCATACCTATTGAAATAATTTCAGTAAAATCTGAGAGTTTTTGAAAGTTAAATGTTTTGAGGAAGTTGTGTTTTTAAAAATATATTTCAAGCCTTAAAATCACGCAGAACATTAAAAAGTATGAATTTAATTGGTTTGGGAGCTTAATGCTTTCGATACTTATCCAAATAGGTTTTATATGGATTCAAAAGATTTCAAAAAGATGAAGTACTCTCTTGAGTATAAGAACATTTCGTTTTCTTTCTTGGGAAATTTATCAGAATTGAGTAAAGTTTTAAAGATATCTCTAGAGAAAAAGAATATAACAATCTATTGTTTGTAAGTAGGTAGTTTAAAACTAGGATCTATTAGAAGCTTTCAAATTCAAAGAGATTGATCCTTTGATAAGGATGTTCAAAAATTTAAGAGTATTCTAACTTAAATACTTCTGATTTCAGTTGGAAAACTCTTACAACAAAAGCTTGAGTGTCTAGTCCAGATAAAAAGTTCTCTTTTAAAAAGTACTTGAAACGGAGCTTATTAAATCCCTACAGACATGAAAAGACATATGTCATCACATATGCCTTTTACTGACAAAAATATTGAATGATATGTTTGGAATATATTTTTACAATTGGTGATTTGTTTTTGATTTAAAATAAATTTTGCAATTTTTCTAGTGAATTATTATTGTTATTAATAACTGATATGATAAAATATTGACGTAAAAGTTTTGTAAAAAACGTTTACCTATGAAAGCAACTAACTACTATTTAAAAAGAGACCTTAACTTATAAATTATAGCGTTTATGACTTATTAAGTAAGAATTCTGTATCAATCCAAATGAAAATCAATTTCTTGCATGCTAAAACAACAGCTTTAATTTATTTCACTAATTAAACATTAGGGTAATTATATAAAATATATGAGACACCTCTTTAAACTATGTTACTTCTTCTAAATTTCTTATAAGTTATGTTACATTATATTATTAATACGAAATTTGAGTATTTTTGAAATTGATTATTCTAGAATACATCTAAATTTCAAAGATATTCAGAGATATAAACAAATGAAACAAAACAACAAATATTTATTCTTTTTTTACGCGAGCACAAATAATTAAATCATAGGCAATTTATGCTCAAATAATACAACATGTAAAGATTTTAAATACCCTGTGAAATTTTTTTTGTGATAAAATGCAACTACTGTCTTAAATATTTTTATTTAAATGTAATTTAAATATTTCGATAGCAAGATTTCAACGATGTAATTGTACAATAATAATTTTTAATTGTAAGATGAAAACATGTTTTTGATCATTAACTACATAATTATAATTATAAATGATTTATTTTAAAATAACTGTGCAAAAATAAATTATTTACTGAAGATGGAATATCTGAAAATCCTAGAATGAAATGCGTTTTGCTAGCATTCAATTTTAAAGCAGACAACCATACAAAATTGATTTGCTTCCTATTCAATACTTTTATTACTTATCGTTTCGAAAGAGCGCTTAGCCGAAAAACAACTTGAATATTTACTGAAAACTTATCTAATTTGTGAAAAATCTTTTTTTAAAAAAGTACTTTGCAGCTGTCAACGTCATCTGTTCGATTAAATAGAAAATGCCGAAGAAAAATTTATGAACATCAGAGAAATCTTTCCCTTCTCTCTTCCTGCCTATTTAGCTCTTTATAATCTGATGAACAAAGCCGAGAGGAAACTTAGATTCGAAGTTTGATATAAGATGCTATGTTTATTTCTAAGCATTGATCGAGATTTTTAAATTTAAAGATAGAAGTTTATGTTATTCAAAGAAACTTTATCCAAATTTCATTCTGAACAAACTGATGCAATTTTAGATATCACTAGTTCACGAGCGCAAAGGAAAATAAAAGAATGGAATAGAATAGATTTCAGTATCAGCGTTACTTATCACTATGTGTAAAACAAGACGTATTAAATATCATTCCTGGAGCATTTCTTAATATTTTCTTTGAAAAATGGTAAGTAATGCACCAGAAAATGTGAAAACTTTAGTTTGCGATTAGTTAAATTTACGTACAACTCATAAAAATATTTCTTAATACTTAATTAGAATTTTGTGAGGAATTTTTCTTTCCTTTATTTTAAGTTTGCTTCATATTGTCATTGACTAACACACACACACATGCACGCACTCACAAACACGTATATATATACTCTATAACAAAAAAAACCCGATGCACTAAGAAGTTGCCCGATAGTCATGAAATTTCATATGTAAAGACATTTAGACCGAACATGCAAATGATTAAAATTTGGTGTCCAATGGATGAATAGTGGGAGCTAAAGCGGAACTGCACACTCTTCATGTGTATATATGTAGCGAATCTCAATCTGATGGCCAAATTTTCTGATGCATTGCGATTAAGGATACCTGTCAACGACTGAAAAAATGCTTCGCTAGAGGATTCCAGCTCATTACTAGCAACTTTCAGAGTTTGAAATCGATCGTATCATTGGGTTGAAAGAGGCAGGTTGGGCAAACAGGAGAATCGCTCGTCATATTGGTCGAAGGGATGCGGCGATTAGAAGATGCTGGCAAAAATGGGTGGACAATAGCAGATTTCAGCGTCATGATGGTAGCGGTCGACCTATCACCACAGCAGATAGGGAGGACAGAGTGATTGTCAGATCAGCTGTCATACTGCCTGCTTCATCGTTATCAACCATCAAATGTGCGACTCGTACAAAAGTGTCCACCATGACCATTCACAGACGGCTAATAGAGTGAAATCTACGCTCTATAGAGTGAAGGTATAGAACGCCTTGCATGTCTAATAAGTTTTGAAGGTCTAAGCCCCAATAGAAAATATTTGAGATAATTTGCAAGGTGACTGGATTCTAGATAATATCCTCCGACAATCCGGAACACCCTCATTCGCAATCCGACAAAGGAATCAATAAATTGTCTCGACAACTGTTGAATAACAAATAAAGCATGACATGACGTATAGACATCACACTCTAAAATGGACATTTACTGTGCTGACATCTTTCTCAATTACTCCTGCTGTTGTTTATGTGCATTTTTCTATTGATCCGTATTCAGTAATAAATGAACACTTTTATTTACTTTATAGTATTTCATAACATTCTTCATTTCGCTGAGTATGAAACGTTATTCGTTCTTCTGTCTCCGAACAGTGTGACAAAAGTATTTAATCATGCGGAGTCTACATCTAAGCACAATTTCTTTTACAGTGGTTTAATTTGTAATCTTCCTTAACATATTAAAATTTTAGTTTTGTGAAAGAAGATCGTATCCATTTTATTTTGAGAAAAAAATTCATGAAAGTAACGGCCTTTCAACTCTGAAAATATACTTCGGTGATAGTATAGCAGTAGATTTGTAGAGTTATTTCACAATTTTACAACTAAATTTTAAGAAAGGATAAAAAAGTATTTATTATTGTTACAACTTTATCTAATAAATATATTATGAAAAAAATCGAATATATATAACAAATAAAAAAACTCAATATTTGAAATACATATTTTATTTGGATAGAACAAATGTCATGCGCCACCAGGCAATTCGTCATTGATTGATTTGAGCCTTCATATGCCTCTTGACATTTTATTTTAAGAATAGCAATTATTAATTAGAGTAAAGGAAATAAATTGAGGTCGTCATTACGAGTTTTGGGGATCATAATTTAAGCATATCTAGAATGTTCAATATATATATATATATATATATATATATATATATATATATATATATACAAAGAGCTAGAAAAAATAATACTGAATGCAAAAAATTCCGTGTTTCTAATCAAGACATGGTATTTTAAAAATAGATAGTGATGGACTTTTTTGACAATCCAGATCACGTGACATAGCTACCAGTAAATCTTAATCTCAGCTATGTACATGCCCTAAAATAATTACCTTCAGTTATAAATTGTAAGAAATAATTTTTGAGATGGTGATATTTCATGTTATTTTGCTTCTTTTTCAATTTGAAATATTTTATCATAGACGAGAATTCACTAAAACTAAAACAGATATTTTTCTAATAGTAATAAAATTATATTCTAATATAAATTATCACAGATAACCGTAATAGATTAATGTGATATTGAACAATGCTTATATTATACTACAAGTTTTCAAAATGGATTTTTTTTTCTGTTCCAAATATTTATCCTTCTTCTTTTAATCCAGGTTATTTTTAATTTATTTGAAATAAATTGTACTCTTGATATGAACTTGGAATATTCATTTAGCGTAAATTACCGGATTGCGATTTACAGAATTTTTGTGGTTTTCATGAATATATTGTAATAACGATAAATCTTAATCATTTTAGAAATTTTACTGTAGAAATATTTGTTATATATCTTACAAAACCGATATTTCATTTGTTTTGGAGCTTACATTGTTTATATTAATCATTAAATCAGCTATTGTTTGGTTAATGCAGGAATTGGCAATGCAGGAATTGGCCATGCGACTACTTATCAAAATTAATTTGAAATGTACATGACTTGTTCTCATTTTAAGGCAAGAGTAATTACATTTAGCATAAAATATTTTCATTTTAATAATTTATCGTTCACTTTAATCTTCATATCTGAAAAAAAATATTATTGTTTACCTCGTTGCTTTATCGTTTGCTTTAATTCTAATATTTAATTGCATAATTTAATGATTATTTTTAAAACAGTTAGCACATTTCGCAGCTAAATCAATTATTTGCAAAACTTTGTATGGAACATTTTTTTTTCATTAAGGCCAATGAAAAACAAATTGTAGGCATTATGAGTGTAAAAAAATACTTATGAACTTTAAGACAGTAATCATAAAATTTTGTATATTTACCTAGACAAATAATAATTATAGTAAGAAGATGTCATTTGTATTGTTAAGAAATCTTTTCAAAAACTTTAAAAAATAATATTAAAAAAGAAAAAATTCAGAGTAATTGCTGATTATTTTTATATTTATGTTTAGTATAGTTTTAAGTCTTATTCATAAAGGTAAAAAAACAAACAAATTACTACATTTTATATAGATTAGCAAGACTGAACTTATAAATTTTTTTAAAAGAACTTACCATTAAACCTGCATTTTATATGAATATTATTCATATAAAATGCAGGTTTTATTTTATTATTATTTATTTTCTATACAAATTTACAGTATATGAGCAGTTAAGATTTAAAAAAAAAAACTGAAGTTCTCCATAATTTTCCGAATAAGATTTAGTAAATGATTTAGTAAATTCAAATGATTTTAACAGAATTTGATTAAAACTCTTATGTAATAAATTCATAAATACTGCCAAATTCTAATTTTTATTTCTTTCAATTTTTTAATTTTACAGAAAATTCACTTTTCTATGATAAAAGAGATAATTGTGACAGGAGAGGAATTACCAATAAATAATATAAGTAATTACGATCAAGTACATTCCATGATTACTATTTTTTTAAGAAACAACAAAAAGTGTATACGTCTCTCGTTCTCTCTTCTTCTTATGAAATAATAATTAGGTAAGAGTATTTCACTTCAATAGTTTGAAATTTTTATTTATTGCTTATTGGTATATAATTTTATCAGCGTACTTAAACAGTAAATTTTCTTTTATATATCAAAATTTTAAAATTTAGCATCATAAGAAACTTTAATCTATTATAAATTTCACAATTTTAACAAAAAATATTTTTTGTAACTCATAAAATGAATAAAAATTTCAGTTAATACAATTTTTATTAATAAATAAAAATTTACAATATTTGACATAAAATTAATGCTTAATTTTCTATAAGATTAAAAATGTTCAGGAAAAATTCTTTATATATTATTATTAAGATATTTTAATTAAGAGAAAAAATTAGTATGTATGACTTTTATTAAGAATGAATTAATTGTTTACCACCGTTAATACTTAAATATTAATTAAATATTTTGTTACTTTACTACCGTATAAATAAATTACAATCTTCTTAATCGAAACGTCGTAATAAATCGTATTTAAATACTAAATCATTAGATAGAGCTCATATTTTTTTAACATTTTTGCATCGAATTTTAGATCGATATCTTCAAGAACCGAATAATTGTAGACATTTATTTTTAATTGGAAATTAATGATCTATAAAAATGAGTGGATAAAAAGCAAAGCACATTGTTCCTGCATATCATAAAACTGTTTCAGCGTTCATTGAACGAAATTAAGATCACAAGAATTAAAATGCTACAGTGATTGCTCAAACAAACAGGCTCTGTCAAGCGAACTGTTTGCAGCAGTGCGATTTATCATAAAAAGCAATTCGAATTTTTTTCCCTTTCCATCCATTATGGAAAGGGGTTTGAAAATTCTTGGGAACTTGTTGCATTTGAGAACATCTGGATACGTCTGCATGCAAGAAACAGGAGAAGGAAGGGAAAGGGGATGGAAGGGAGCGTGTTTTGAAGTTGTTAGTAGAAAAAGAAAGAAGCCTTGTTTTTAATACTTTAAACCAAATCGTAAGCTTTACTTTTTATTTTCGTAGGATCATTTTCAAAGGTGGCAATTTTTTCATCCAGACTCAGCTATCCAAAGTAGAGTGTAGTATCAAGCATTTTTATTGGTGATGTTCGTGCTGTTTCGAAGAGAAATGGAATCTTGTGCTTAATGTTCACTTATTTCATTCTTTCAAAGTTTTGATACGTGTTGTTTGCTCTTATGGTTTCTTGACGCAAGTATCTCAAAAATATATTTGAAGCAAAAATAAAGTATTTTCTTTATGAGAAAAGCTTAAAGTTTCTCCTGAAAAAATACTTGTACTTATATTTGCTTTTAAGAATTTCGCTTAGTTTTCAAAATTATGCATTTATCGATTAAATAGGATTTTTTAGATTTAATTTTCTGCTTTATGAACAATATGCTAATTCTTTAGAATACATGGAAATTTAGAGAGAAAAACATTTTTTAAGGAAACTTAGAAACACATTAGAGTACAAAAGGAACAAATTATAGTTTATTCAGTTGATTTGATTAGCTTTCAAAATGAAATTAATATTTTACGCTTAATAATTTAATACGAAATAGTTCCTTTTAGATTGCTACATATTTTTTTTTAAATTTCAGTCAATTATAATTTTTATTTTAAGTTAGAATTTTCAGAAACGTATGTTTCTCTGATAAATATTGTAGATTACTTTAAAAGAACTTAAACTAGGATTTAAAATGAAATACATAATATATATGTTTAAAATTAAAATACTTGTTAAATGTTTGTGATTTGAAAATAATACCATTAAACTTAGTGTATAGCTTCAATAAATTATACACAGCCTTTATGAAAACCTTAAACATGTTAATAAAATTATGAAATATTCTCTTTACTTGCATAGAATTTAAAAATATTTTTTTGCATGACAATTTTAAATCATTATGAAAAGTAAATCTACATAATATTCATTTGTATTTTACCTAATATATTGAAAATCATCTAAAATCTTACAACGTAAACTTGCTGAAGGAAATTCTAGCCTCAGTGATTGCTTTTCAAAATGAATAGCTAAATATAATTACAATTAGATACAACTATTTTAAAAACTTTATATTGCTTAGGTTCCTATTCCCTTCGGTTCATTTTTGTATCTATCCTTTTCCGTGGCACTCTAACCTTGTAAAAGCCCGTCTAATCATAATTAAGAGATAAAAATGTGAGATTTTCTGGTGTCTCGGTGAAAACGCCATGCTTCTAAAGACGCCAATGCGCAGGCTTAGGGATCTATTACTGCATTAAATTGTAAGTTTCTATAATTTCAGTTTATATTTTTAGTTGATGAAGTGAACACCGGTTTTTAAGAAAGAGGTAATTGAAATTGTAATTGGGGAATAAAAGAGTATATTTATAAGCTATTGCCCTGGAACTTTCTATGTAAAATACCTGTTAATTCTAAAAAGTAATTTGAATAGTAATACAAATTTTTAGCATCTGACAAACTTTTGAGTTGAAACATAGCCCTGTCATGATATAATATTTGATAATTACCAAGCAGTAATATCTTGACATCGCCTTTGTAACAATTTTGTAAAAGTTATGTGTTGCAAAATTAAAATCTATGATTTAAAATTTCTCATGTAATTAATAGATTTCGGAGAGAAAATGTTTACAATTAAACTTAAAAACAATCTGCTATGCAACTTTTAAAATAGAAATATTGTCAAACAAAAAAAAATATAAGATTTAGTTTTTATTTCTATTATTATTTAATTTTACTTATATATAGATAGATGGATTGCATTACCTTAAGAAATTATTTTATATTTTCTCAACAGTTTTGTTATGGAATTTAAAAATTCTGCGAAGACAATTTAAAGATTTATCATAAATTTTCTGAAACAATTTTTTAAATGCTCAATAATAATTGGAAAGAACAATCTTGTAAATTTTCATTGATACAGTAACGGGTAGTGATACAAATAGTGTGAGCGAACATATGATTGAAATAAATATAGTTTTTATGTGTGTCTCCTTGTTTACACAATAAAAATACCAAAACACACATTAACGGAGCTCTTAAAAACTTCCAAGTCAGACGTGGAACAAAATTGCAAACAGTGCTCCATTAAAAATTTCAGCCGAAAAAATAAGCAAACGTAAGAACGAAAATATAATTGTTACAATGTTGTGCTTCACAAGGTCTAGAAATAAAAGTGCCAAAGCCGTTAGTTTTTAAGAATCATAAAAACCTTTTTTTTTTTTAAGTAAATGACATTTTAGAACGTTCTAAAGTCACGGTTATTAGGATTCTTTAAGTTTTCAAGAAAATTAACTTTTCTTCGTACATAATTTTGAAAGGAAGCTTATTGTTAAGAAGTAATGTCTTAAAAAATAAAACATATGATTTCATGATCTTGCATAATAAACATCCACTCAAATAAATATATTGTGTATATGAATGCAGAAGTGCTGTAACTTCAGGGAACATATTATTTACATTTATGTATAAATAAAGGAGCTAGAAACAAAAGTAAGTAAAATATATTTTACATTACGCTTGCAAAATATTTTGGTTGCATAGTTAGACATCTTGTACTTATTTAAAAAAATTAATGTAGTTTTGAAGGATTTAAATAAACTTTCAGAATAAAGGTTTAATTCAGGATTCAATAAAATATGGAACTAATTTTTTGTAAAATAATTTATTACTGAATTTGGATAATTGGTAATTATTTGTAACATATTTAATAATAGACAAGAGATATTTTCTTAGTTTTGTTTATTTTTTTATATTATTCCAGATATTTCTTAAGAAACAACACTAATAAACTATTTTGTGTATTTTTCGCAATCACATTTATTCCATTTCTTTCAAATATTATGTATCTTATTATTCCTACTTAATGCCATTAATATTTGGAACTTCGAATCAATGCAAATGAATTTTTGAATTCATGATATATAGTCTTGAGGATTAACTTGTATACTCACAGTAGAGCTGCAACACTAATATGATAAAAATATTTTTTCTCGGTATCTTCTTTCAAGTCATTTGTTCTTATGGTATCGTTGCATTGATAGCAGTCAAGTTAATATTGCAAAAACCATCAAAAGTTCATCTTGGTTATCCAGATTTCACTGCATTACTCTCTGGCCTGCTGCATTAACATAACTTTCATTTCATTGTTAAATTTCACTGTGTCCTGTCGTACTTTAACATTAATTATTACAGTTTTATTTTTTGATCTAAGAATAACTACTTATTTCTTCTGCACGCTTTTATAAATTATGATACCAATTTTTTTTATTTATAAAGAAATGTGTAATAACAAAGCATTGTGTTTTCATTTTGTTTAATTGCTCTCTCTTTTGACAATTCCCTAATAATTCCTTTTATGATTCTCTAAATGTTTCTATTTCTGATCTCGATCTCATTCACATCTCTTATTAATATCTATAAATCAAATAATTTCTGTTAATTTATTCTTAGTCATTGTCTTGGGAAAGGAAAATCAGGCGACCTATTTCGTACTTTTTGAGTAAAACTATTTTAAATTTAACATACTTTATATACTCCATGACCATAGGAAATTACTATAAATGCACGAAATACTTATAATGCATTAATACTTCTAATTTAAGTCTCGAATGACGTATGTATTAGAGTAAGTTCTTATAAATTTATCAGAAAATTCTGGAATGATAAAAACCTTGCTTATGTTTCTTTTAGACTTACGTTTTTTACATTCGTTGGGTATAATTTCACTCTAAAATGTAATTCCATATATCTGAATAAAAAATCTGAAAGGAACTTCTAGAACGTTGTTTGGGTTTTAGGTGATTATAAAATACATTTTCAGTTATATTAAATATGATTGAGTATTATCTTCGTGAAAAATGAATATATTATTTATGATATTCACATAGTTTTTTTTTACGCTTATAAGATATATATTAATCTATTATACATTATATAATTTATTTTATGAAGGGCTAATGTTGCTATTAGTCTAATAAAAAATTCCATCAGTTTAAATTATATAGATAATATGGATATAACTATTATGGTGAAATTAGTAAAAATACAAAAATACAGTTCATTTTTTTGTGAATTTAACTATTTGTAATATTTCAGTAATTATTTTAATTAATATGATTCATTTAATATAATTCTAAAATAGTACATATATATTATATGCTTATCATCAGGCAACCACAATTATCCCTTTCATTATGATTTTCATTGTTCCCCACATGCACAAAAAACAGTAGATATACTTTAGATAAAAATTCGTCCAAAATATAGACACGACATTTCTTTAGCTCTTTTCTTCGTAAAAGGAGGCTAAAAATTATAGATATTTAAAACAAATTACATATGTTCTAAGTTAAAGATTTTTTTAAAAAATGGGAATATTTTAATTAAATCACCGTTAAGAATCTAACTAAAATTGTCAAAAATGTTTTCAAGTGTATTTATAAAAATAGAATCAGATATCTCATTAAAAAGGTTTGGATTATACTGGAATGGCTACATGAATATCATAAAATATTTTATGATTTACTCTTAGTTTTTCAGACTTTTCCAAGCCTAAATAATTTTTCTAAATTTTTTTCATAATTATATATGAGTTATAAGTGTTTTATTTTCAAGACCTCTTTGTTTCTTATAATGCTATATAATAGTCATAATCATGGTCATAAAAGTCTAAGAGCTTGCTACACTATCTTTTACATTATAATAATTTAACGAAATAAAAATTTTAAGGAAAATAATTTGTAAACATACTATTAATGGATTTGATAGCTATTGTTACTCGTACAATGACGATTCGGTATCTAAATTCGGTTCGAGCAGTTAATTATTTTAAATTTCAAGAAAACATTTCAGCTGTGGAATAATAGAAACTGTATTTATCCGTTCCTGGGTCCCACAAATGTGAACTTTCGAAATATACTAACGAATTAGTAAAAACACTGATTTGCAATATTACGTTTTTAATCTGAGAAAATATACCAGTCTTAAAATATATTTTAAGTAATCTCAGACAAGTATTTGAGCAAATAGATACAACGTAACACCAGCGAACACTCACTTAAACACATTATATGTTATAGTAGCAGTCTAACCGTTTGCTTACAATATCACTTGAATATTTAATGCCCAATGGTGGTTTGAAAATTTATTCAAATTCTTGAAACATTTATTCAAATCTGATGTTTCTTTTTTTAGAACAATTATACTAGGTTGAAAAATTACCAGTAAACTTTGTACTTATTCATGTATTTGTACATAATTCAAGTGGACAAAGTTACGTGTAAATATGTTTATTCATGCAATGTATGCGAATAAATATAAACAAATGAAAAAAAAGTTGTTAATTTAAAAACGCCTTATTTCATAATAGTAATAACATGATTTTTGAAATGATTCTGTTACATCTTAAAATAATTTATAATAACTATATCTAGATAAAGGTTTTGGGTAGCCTAGTGGTCATTGACTGCGAACTTGTGGATACCATTGGTTCTTTCTAGTCGTGGGCTCGAGCCTGTAGCCACTGAGGATCCGCCATATAGCGAGGCACGTTCAATCTATCTAGACTAAAAGTCCTCACGTAGGCTGGGTCTGGAAGTTAGAAGAGGAAGGTTACAGTTAAGGTATCGATCTTGTCTCTGGACGAGGCTCAAAATTATGAAGCCCGTTATCAGTCGCCTTCGTACTGCTCTAAAGTCCGACATTAAAAAAAATCAATCAAAGAAACATGATTTGGTTGTTTTCTTTCCACTCTAATAATATAGTAATTGTAGATCTCAACTAATTATGGACAAAAAAATTAAGTTAAAGGGGAATTCAGTTTAATTAATAAAATGCTTTTAATTAGGAAATAAACTAATATGGAAATTTGTATTATGACTACTCGTATTAAATAGAAAAGAGAAATAAATTAAACACCATTATGTTTTATATCTTGTAGAAAAAGAAATGAATATTTCTGACAACGTGAAAAACTTAGTGACAAGATAACAAGAGTCAGGCATTAATTTAAAAATGATACGCTATCCAGCGAAAACAAAGTATAAAATACAAAAAACGCTTGCATTAAAATTTCTATTATGAATACTTTTTTCTCTTTTGATATTCTGTATTCAGTTTTCACAGACTTCTAGGAGAATTTAAGATGAAAGAGAACGAAAAAATATTTAAAACTTTTACTTTGCCAAGACTTGGGTATTTCTAAGTTTGAAACAAAAGTTGAAAATGCAATTTCAAAGCTTTTCTGTAAGCAGATGTGTTAGAAAAAAAGGAACAGACAACGGATTTTTTTCTTTTAGAAAGATGAGAATATGGGGTTTTCGTCTGTGACAAAATTTAGTTCTCGAAAGAAAATCCATCTTAATAGGCCAACAGTCTCTTAAGACTGAAAATCAGAAGTTTTTTTTTCAAATGTACAAGACAAAAAGTGTAAAATTTCAAGTTGCATAGAATATAAAATTACAGTAGCTTTCTTTTTTCAATTAATTATAAAATAGTTTCAATATATATAGGAAAGGCAGTTTAACATTTTTTTTGAATAATGTTTCTTCTATTTAAATGGAAAAATATTATAATTCGTATCAAGTAAAATAATCGTTATTGATACTTATTCTATAAAAATAATAAAAAAAACTATTTTATTTTTTTTCGAATATAGATATGATGACAAATAAATTATTGCTATCAAATTTTTTAAACGAGTCTATACTTTTACGCAGCAAAAAAAAAAAAAAACCGAAATTTGTACTTCTTTGGCATATAGTTTTATTAAAATAGACCAATTAAATTTTAATTATTTTTATTTTTGCGAAATGGTTTTGAGAAAATCATACTTATCTCGTAATTTTGACTTTTATTGTTTCAAAAAATTTTAGACATATCTTTTTTGTTAAAATGGTAAATCGTACTTATGTATCACATTCCGAAAAGTGGAACAGCATATATATTACACAGAATTCATTTTTGTTTTTCAATACCTTTCTTTCTTTCCTTTTGAGATATGCTTTGCTTAGGGTAATTTTTAATTTAACTAGAATGAAACCATATTAATTTTCAATTAATGGTTGTTTTATGTCTTACTGAAATTGAATATAAAATATAATTTGTATTTTTGTAAACTTCAGCTTTTTTCATTACAATATTTTGTGTGTTTTAATTTAGAATAATTTTTGAATATTTATTTTGATATATTGCTTCATTTTTATTCCTGTAATATTCGTAGGTTTTTAATGTTATTAAATTTTTCATACATTATTATCGTTTTGTATAGCTAAAAATGATTTAATTAACAATAATAATTATTACATTCTTATACACACAGAGATACATACATACATATATACATACATAAATACATACAGAGTTTATTTGTAAGCTAATGAAACTGGTTTTGGTAAAAAAAATCTATTGATAATACTATCAGCACATATTGTTAAAAGCCTTCAGAATAGTTTTCTTGGACTTCGATTCACCGCTGACAACGTGATGACCATATTTCAAAGGTTTTCTGGAAGTCAGCTGTCGTAACCTCTTTCAGAGCCTCTGTGACAGCCCGTTGGATGCCGGGAATATCTACAAAATGATAACTTGTCAGGAATATGTTGAGTTTTAGGTACAGAAAAGTCGGCTGGACTCATATTAGGGCTGTACGGTGGCTGCTGCAAAGTTCCAACCTCTAGGACAGGTAGGCCGTCACAACGAAAGCGATGTGCGTTGGAGCGTTGTCGTGATGGAGTGTCCAGCGATAGGCAATTTCCGGTAGTTTCCTTTAAACAGCTGTGTGCAGGCGTGCAAGACTTCTTCGTAAAAAATGGTGTTGTTGGTTCTTCCGGATGTACAAATTGTTTGTGGACCACTACACGCTTGTCAAAAAAGACAACGAACATTGTCTTTATCTTGGATTTCAACATTCCCATTCTCTTCAGTTGCGAAATGTTAGAGGCTTGCTACTCTGAATTTTAACCCTTGATTTTAAGGTCGTACTGAAACACACATGATTCGTCACTTGTTATTACGTCGTCTGAAAAATCCAGTTCATTTCTTAATTGCTTCAACATCTCACGGGAAATATAATCTCGTCTATGTTTTGTTTATCACTCAACACTTTTCTCACCAATTTCACACAAACAATCCACATGTTCAAATTTTTAAAAACAATTTTGTGAACCTTTGTCTGTTGCACATTTGAGCTTTTTGGCGATTGATCGTATTTTCAAATAACGGTTGGAGTCAAGGATGCTTTTTACTTTGGTCCCACTTTCGTAAAAACCACACGTTGATGAATGTCCTGATCACCTCATTTCTTTTACGGTTTCTCATTCGCTCATGAACTCATTGAACCACCGGAAAACATGAGCCCTAAACTGGCCATTATTTTTGCAAGCCTCCTTAAAGAAGGCAAGCTTCTCGGTAGTGACTTTGCTTAGGTGAAAACCAAATGTAGTCGCGTAACGCTGCTCCAGCGAACATTCCATTTTTGAAGGTTTGCGCCATAATAAAAACTCAAAAACAGCTTTTGCGCCACGCGTGATCCTCACTGCGATAGAACTTTGAAGCGACTGTCACCAGGTGTGTTGTTTAGCTTAAGTTCCCCCTCACCTGCACTCACTGCCACAAATCCCACCGCCAAGGAGAGCGCTGGCGACGACTGGAGCACCGCAAGGTGGCCAGTTTCATATCTCTATGGACAAGCACCCCCTCTCTCTGTATATATATATATATATATATAAATGTGTGTGCGTATATCTCTTCTAGGAAAAAGATTAAAAGCTAACTATATAAGTTACCTTTTTCTTAATGAGTGAATGATTACACCAATTTTTAAGATAACAGATAAAATTCGATGTAGGTGCATTTCTAAAGTTGTAAATACTTATGTCAATGATTAGTAATGAAACGAATTTATTATTTTTTATTCCTGTAAATTGGAATTTTAGATTATAAGAAGCAATTTTGTCAAGTTTAAAATCTCTTAATGCATATACACACAACTGTTTTTTTACACAGTGGATGCGTCCTTAAGAAAACAGTACAAAAATCGTGTAAAAAATACATGCTACCTATAGTAAGTTTGAGGATATGTTCCACAACTTCAAAACATCGTATAAGATGAAAATTCTTTAAATATTTTCCCAAAAAACCGTGCAAAAAGTAATAATGATATCCAAAACTGATTTAAGAAACAAAAACCAATTCATTTTTATTTTAAAAAAAATAAAATTAGTGTACTGGGAAAATTCAGTCTGTAGGTACATAAAACATAAAAATTCAAGTTGAAATTAGGAATAAAACTACTAAATAACACTTATTTATCGCTACTTGATTACAAGCGTGCACATTTATTATGAACTGGATAAAAAATGTTATCATCAGTAGATGTGTGAGACATATCTAGCACAACTTAATATCTGCTTTGATTCAAATCAAGAATTTCATTCGTTTTTAATGGCCTCTTTTGGTTTTTTGTTGTTACAAATCTGTTATAAACGGCTATTTTTTGGTTTCTCAAGTTGCTTGTATAATTTTTGATGTCCAGATCATGAGTAAGTAAATGTTCCATAATTGTTGAGCAAATTTCAAACCCTTTTGAATTAAATTAATTGTTAATAGCTGAAATTCACCCCTTCGACTTCTTTATTATCATAAACTACCATAAATTCAATCAAATCGTCCTCATCAGCCATTTGCATGTTTGGAAAACCTTCGCTACCAATTGAGTTTGATATAATTTCAGAACACACAGCGGATTTTTGTTCTACGAAACTTCCACTTTTGACGCATACTGACATTTTTTTTTTCCAGCAAGCACTTAAGGCTGAAAAACGAAATGCTGTGTTCAAGTTTAAAGTACAACGAAATAAAGAAAGAGTGATTATAAAATTCGGTTATTCTCCGTAACTCCAGAGTACAAAGTAAACGAGCCGTGAAGTAGACCAAGTCACTCACTCATGTTTTGGGTATAAACCGACAGTCTGCTGATTAAACTAACAAAATTAGAATAAAAAAATATTTTGGGATTCGTGCTAGAACAAAAAAAATCGTGTAAAAAGTATATTTGTGAAACGTGTTATTTCAAAATCGTGTAAGAAAGACCATGTAAAAAGAGTTGTGTGTATTTTGAATTTATTTTCAGAAGATTTTCTGTTACGTATGATTATTTTTGTGTGCAATTTGGATTTGATTCACCTATTTAAGGACTTATTGTTACTATAAATATAATAATACTAATTTATTTTACACTCTTTCTACTGTTTTGAAAGAAATTTTGCTTAAAAATGAAAAAGAAGCGAATTCAAAACTTTTCTTTAAAATAATTATTTCAAGTATGAGGTTGATTCAACGTAACATGAACAGTAACGACTTTACTGAGCAGTACGATTCATAATTGAAGCAATAATAATGTGTTATATTTATTATTATTACTATTTATTCATACAACTTTTAATAAGGTAATTTGGAATTCATTGTATAAATTTCAGATCATAAAAGCAAAACATATAAATCAACATTTCATAAACGTACTCAACACTCAAACACGAAGTATTAAAGGAGTAATTAGTGTTTCACGTACATATCTCTCTCTTACATACAGTTACTATTTTTCTACTGTTGCTATTTTTCTGTTAAGGAATTGTATATAATGTTTTGTTCGAGAAAAAGATAAAATAATGTGTATCTATTAAACATTTTTATTTTGCTCTGAAAAAAATTGCTATTAAAGAAAAAATAATTTATTTTATCATTAATAAAAACAATCCAATTGCTTAACTTTTGTATTTATTTTATATATTCAAGATAATCAAACATTTTTTATTTAAAAGAAAGCTCATCTGATTAGGCTTAATTTTATGCAAAAAAAAAATTCTTTTTTATGTCAATTCTTTTCCATCGCCCCTATTTTTAAGAAAAACACACGAAAAAGTATTCTCATGTAAGTCTTCTTTTAAAAGTATTCTTTTTCATTGAAAAAAGTATTTATTTATGATGGAAGTATATCGTTTTCCTTTAGAAATAAACCCGACAAGTTTTATAGTAATTAAAGTAGAATCAAGATAAGAGCTGTGTATGTAATTATTATATTTCATGTTTTTGTTACAATATCGTATAAACATATTTAATTCAGGAGTCCTTTTTTCAATATAGTCAATTTGTTGGAAGTAATTTTTTTATTTTTTGATGAATAAAATTAGAAATGGAACACTTTCTTTAAAAATTGTGGTTCCATTATCAGATCATTTGAAATGAATTTCCAAAAATATTTAAATAAATGTGTGCATTTATAGTGATTTGTTCAGAATTTAATACAATGTTTCATCGAAAGAAAGTCACGTGAAAGTTGTAAATAAATAGTTATTTTGTAATAAATTTTATTAAACACATGCACACAAGCACACATGTGAGTGTGTGTATTTGTTTGTGTATGAGTATATATATATATATATATGCGTGTGTGTATTTAAATTTAATTTGTGGTTTTTTCTTCCTTATCACCATTGTTTATCACCTTAGACTATACTTATTCATGATTTGAATTTTATTTTCATACTATTTGTATTTGTTGAATCTCTTCTTTCAAAATTTGATCTCTCTTTTAATTGGTTTTGAATTTTATCTTGATGCTCTTTGTATTTGTTGAGTCTTCTGTCATATTTTGATCTTCTTAAAGAATTTTATGTGTAATTTTGTTTGTTATACGTTTTGGTATTCAAATAATTTTTGCATTTCTTATACTCTTTCTGCAATATAAAATTTTTTCCTATTTTGTAAGTTTTTCTTCTATGACGATTTTATCCATTTTTTATATTAGCGAAGTATTATATATATATATATATATATATATATATATAACTTGAAATATATATGTAATTAAACACCAAAATATAAATAAAAAACAATTAGGAAGTTATTTTATTAATTGAAAATTAAAACAATGCGCAAAAAATCACCTCTGTACTTATGGGAAAGAAAAAATATACTAAACAATGAAAGTAAACGAATAAAAGATCGTAGAATGAAAAATGAATAGTAAAATATTCATTTTAAACTTTATGAGAAAAATTATACCTCATAAGAATGAAATAAAAAAGGATTTGACAAATACCAGACTTATCAAAAGAGATATAATTAATGAAAAAAATATTAAACAATATTTGAAGAATAGGAAAATTAGAAAATAATGTATTTAGTGTTGTAAAAGGCTATAGACTAGTAACTAGTAGCCTGTGTTATTCTAGAATGAATGGTTAAAATATTCCCAAAAGCAAAATGTGTTATTAAAAATGGTTTCGAAAGCAAAGATGAATGCATTTGAAAAGATATTAAAAGCAAAATCATAAGTTTTAAATTACCTTCTAATTAAATCATCCATAACTAAATATATATACTTGAAGAAAGTTAAGGTAAATTTCTAGACCAGTAACAATATTATCTTATTTTTACCCCCCCCCCTCTTTTAAAAAATATTGTTTGAAGTTTCCTTTTCGCAGAGAGACATAATATAAATGATTGAATATTATAATATATATAATATATTAATTTTTTCAATATGTGTTTCGCTGCTTTTTCATAAGTCAGAAGTTTAATTTTCAAATAGGAACTGTGAAATAACTATGACTTGGATAATTTCAACAATGAATTGAATAATTAGTTCCATATTTCTTAGTAGATACGAGAAAAAGCTATACAAATTATTTGTCTTTCTTGTGATGCATTACTTTATGTGTAACCGCCAATCCAAGAATTGACTTAAAATGCGATAATCTTACTCATAATTTTAAGACAATTGTGGTGTTACAATCTTTATCTTGAGGTCTTTATATTATTTCTATCTAATTTAGCTTTCGGTTTGGCTGTTTTGTTGCTAAACCTTTTGTGTATAATCCCCTATAATTTTGGAGCAACAATTGTAAATTTAGAATGCTACTCGTATACGATCTTGAATTTAACTTAATATTTGGATAAGTCGTGAACTTGAAGAGCATTTTATCTTCTTTCTGGAGACCTTTCAAAAACCAAGGTGACTCGTATAAGACGAGATTTTTCATCTAGAGGTATAAACTTACATACACTTTCGCGCACAGACACAGATTCCCGCACAAACAAGCACACGCAAGCATTGACATACACACATGGATGTGAGACAAACAGTCTAGCATAAAATTAATTATTCTAGATCTACAGATCGAACGAGAGACAGGGATCCTCGTTTCACATAGGTATATCCCTTTCATAATATTGAAACTTGACTCTAATTATCTGTTCAATAAATTTAAGTGCACTGAGTGTTAAGTCTTGTTATTTCTTTAAAATTGCCAATCAATTTATTTTACTCTCATTTTTTTATAGAATTTCATCTATTCCACTATATGGATCATTTGGCCTTTACAATTTCTAATCTCAAAATTCATATTAAAGAATATAATTATTCTGAGAGACGGAAATCTGCACCTTTATGTTGTTATTATAGTTAATGGTTATAGAGTTATATCAGTTAAGGATATATAACTGAAATATCCTTAACTGATGTTTTTTACCATGAGAATTATTGCATAACATTATATCTGTGAAAGAGTTGAAAAGGTTTCATGTCATATGCCTTTTCGTCGAAGAATGGAAACGTTTTTCTCTACTAAATAAACTTGATAGTATATTGAATTAAATATACTTTTAACTTCTAGGATTCGTATTTAATCACAGAGAAACGCTTTATTAAAAAACTTTCAACTCCTGATGAATTCAGTGATGGACAAATTATGCAATGAAAGGTTGTAACAGCAAGCTGAGTTTACTTTCCTTCTAGTAAAATATTGTATTGATTCGAATAATTGAATATAACATATAGACCGAGTATTTTTAAATATATATTTTCAGTTAAGAGTATCAACTGTCATAGATAATGTTCTTTATTTGATGATTTGATGAATAATTTATTCTCTACCCCCTTAAATTATTTCGCTATATATTTTAAGAAAAAAAAGTTTACATAATTAAAAAATAAACGCGCAAGATAATTGCATGGGCAGGCAAATTTCTTCAGTGAGTAGTTATTAAGGCATTTCAGACAGATTTCAAAGTGCTTCTTTGATTTTTGTAAGACTCAAAGTAAGAAACTTTGTATAATAGGGCATATTGTTTTGACAGGAAATTTAATTAAATATTATCATTTGCACCTGGATCAACGTTTGGGAATGAGCTCAAAACTTGATTGAAAGCATTGTATCTCCGTAGCGTGTGTTCATAAAATGACAATGTAATCTAATTATTAACATGCGAATTAATTTATTGGTTGATACGAATATTAATGATCTTCGATTATTAAATTTGAAGTTTAGGAATACCACCTAATTTACTACTTTTGGTAAGAATTTTACAAATTATAGGATAATACTGTGTATACTTGTGAAATTATGAACAATATCTTTAATTCTTAAAATTTGTTTCGAAAACATTTTTATCAATAGTACTCGTATTTTGAAAAATAGGCTTTCCTCTCAAAGCAGGCGTAGTGTTACTGTTCCCAATGTATTGTAACTGTAAAAATATGAAGGTGTTGTCTCATTCTTTAGATATACTTTACTTTTATTTCTCTTACTTTAATGAGTTTTATGTTAATTAGTAAATACTACATACAAAGTGTCAGAAAAAGTTGTGTCTATCGCAATGTTTTAATTAAAACCTAAGTTGATTAATTAAATCTAGCAATTTGAGCGCATCTTATTGTAAAAAAAATAAATAATGATGAAATTCAGAAAAATTTGTCAAAAACATCATGACAAAATAACAAACAAATAAAGAAATCGAACTCACATTTCATTATAATTAACCAAAAAATCTTACATATGCTTATTAATGGAATTAAAATGAATTTTGAAGTTTAATAGGTCATTTAAAGATAATTTATGAATTTATTTTTATTTAAAACAAACTAATAAATATACATTTATTACAAAATAGTTTATTGAAAGACATCTGAATACTAAAGCTACTGCTTTATGAATAATTTCAACAAATTGTAAAATTTTGGATTTTCTTATGCACAAAAATCCATTAAACTTAAACTTAAATAATATTTACAAATTCATTAATAAAACTCTGCCTTAAATTTTGTTATGGTAAAAAAAAAATAAAATTATATTCGTGTAAGAGTTCTTGTACAATGTTTATGTCAGTGTGACGTTCTTAAGTAATAGAAGCCAATGCCTCTAATAATACACTGCTTTAGATGCATTAAAATTCATATAGAAGTAATACATATTATTATTTCTTTCATAATCAAGAGCCATGACCTCAAATTAGAATTCTTTTTTCGTTGATTAGATTTAAATTTATGAAATCCTTATTATTAACATAAAAAGAATTTCGGCTTATTAATTTTGTGCTGTTCATCATTTTTAAATTATACTTGTTGAGTACGCTTCTTAAACTAGTTTGGATATAAAATGAATTATGACATTATTGTTTGGATATGGAAAAGCAAATAAATCTTTATAATATACCAAAGAAAGAATTTCAAAAACGATGTTGAAAATAAGTCCAAATTAAACTCTTAAATATTTACCAGATACTTTTCTAACTTAAAGAGTTTTAGATTGAGGAGAGTTTCAATAATTGAAATAAGAAACCGGTGGACATTTGAGGTCTCTTATGAAAATGGCTGAATATTTTTTAACCCTTCGATGGTTAGAAGTATCAACAGTTTCCGCTCTATTATTTCTCGCAGTGTTGCTATCAAACGATCTCCGAAAGTATCAACGTTTGTCCTCCAGTTGCTTCTGAAAATGTCACCTCTTTCTGACGGTGATATAAATAGCTCACTCGTTTTAAAAAGATAGCCTTTAAAGAATTATTTGGGGCATATTATTGTAATATATACAAAAATTGCAGTTATCACATATAAATAATTCAGAAAATGACAAATATTATGAATATTAGTTCGTAAAATCTTAAATTAAAATATCTAAATAAATACAAGCAATTTAAAACGTTATAAAATATTTAATTGTTAAATTTACCTAAAAGTCTTTTTGTGTATATACACTTTAAAACATAGAATTATTTATCATATATATATATATATCATAAAATTTATTTATTATCAGAATTATCTAGTTTTCGTTTTTGTGCTATTTCTGTAATAAACTCCAGCCAAATTACACTAGAAAATTAACTAGAATGGCAACTCATTCCTCTATTTAAAAAAAAATCACGGTATCCTTACTGCCATCTGTATGCTATCAAATTAACTAATTTTTCCAGTAGGTATCATTTGTTACTCAAACAAAGCAGGATAAAATAAGTGGGAGAAAGCTCATCAGCGTACATCGGTTTAAAATTTCACTATGCGAGTAGGGCTGGGTTTTAACCATTTGGGTCGAAAAATTTCAGACGAGCTGATCATCGAAAGCGAGTTAGGCTCGGTCCTAATCATCAAAGTGTTGAACTTACATAATGTTAGTTTAATAAGTAAAGTATCTTATAAGTAGTTTGTAAAGTAATTGATACTCTGTCTAAAGATAACAGAATCGAGATTTGTTCTTAAGATTACCGTATAATGAAATTGATCCAAGCTTAATCTGTCGGGTCTCAAAACCTTCATACTGATGAGACATGGATGTTAGTAGAATCAAAAAACCAGCTCAGATGTCATTTTCGTCATGCATCGTTGTTCCAAAATTTGGAATTTCTGCCAGTGATTTTAGTATTACTTCTAGCGCGATGTAAGAAAACGATTTATGAATCAGACAGGCAGCGTAAGGAACACATTGGAAAATCTTCTATTTTCTCATTCTATTTCAAAAAGGGACTCATACTTTATTTTACTCTAGTGTATCGGAGGTTATATATATGAAAAGTCCAATTACTATCTCTAAAATACTGCTATTAGAAAACATAATTCCAATGAAATTTTTTTTAAAAAAAAAGTGTATTGTATATTTTTTAAGATTTCTGTACATTTCTTGATTTTCAAGATGGTTCTTAATAAAAAAAATTGATCATCACCCATAGATGGCGTTGAGTATTCCAAAGTGTTCTGCATGTTGTGTTGGTTGGAATTTTCCACTTAGGAGATAAATATACATCTTTTGTGCTTATGTTAATTCGAGTAATGGGAGAAACTAGGGAGCTTCATAATTGTAAAGTTGAAAAGGCCTTCAGATTTATTGCTCTGAGCGGCTGCTATCTTTTTATTTGAAAGGGGAAGTGCAGAAAGAAAGAAATATGCTAAAATAATCTAAAGTTTCTTTTCTCCTAGTAAAAAGTATTTTTAAAAGAAGAGAAAACTATTAAAAGTTCTGAAGATAAAATATGTAAACTTCAATTATATTATAAGGAAAATATTAATGATAGTGGTAAAAAAATAACAATAAGAAATTAATAATTGAGGAAATGTTATAATGAATAAAAATGAAAATAATAAAAAGATTGTGGGAGGAGAGTTACCAGGCATCTATCAACAGAAATGTAGTCATATACTATTTTCGAAGATATCCAAATTTAATTTATAAAAACAATCAATGTAATGATTATTAAAATTCATTTGTTAAAAAAACATTTGCCTATTTAAAAAAATAATATTCTCCCAATTAAAGAAATGACGATAATAGTACTTATTGAAATTGTTAAAGGTTTTAAATGATATAAAATGTGCGTGTTTAGGAAAAGGAATTTGTATTGTGTGTGTGTTTGTGAATATTTTCTTACTTCTTAAATTCTAAATTTAAAATTATCTTTAAATATTATTTAAAGTTTTAAGTAATAACGAAAATAATTATAAATGACATTTCTGAAAATAATGATGTATTAAAATTATTCTGATTATGATATGTATTTAACACATTATCATTTTACTATATTTTAATATCATTAATCACTATCTGTACAGGAAATTTTTCTTACTGTATTTTTGAAACTGTACATTGTGCAGTGTGCCCAAATATGCGACGACGACTCTCTTAATCCAAATTATTTTTCAACAGTGCTTCTAAAAGTTTGCATAGTCTATTACAGGGTTTCATACCACTTTCTATTGCGGGATAAATTAATACTTTAAGTTATGTCCATTAAATGGTGTAAATCGTTAATTTCTGTTGAAAAAGATTAATTTTGATGCACACTTGTTGCATGAGGTAAACTTGCGTTGTGGATGATAGTGTGATAGCTATAAAGTAACTTTATTTCTTTATGAAAAACACCATATTTCTGCAAATGAATATTTTTTTGTTAGTTTTTCATTCTTTTTGACATTTTTGATCGAGTACAGTGAAACTTCTACATAACCAGAATAAAAACAAAGCGATAAGAAATAAATGGGCTTTACTTCCAATCTTTGTGTTTTGAAAAGAAAATCTGCTTTTTCCACTTACAATACATTGATAATTGCATTACTGAAAATATTCCATGTAGTAAAAAGTAGAAAAAGAGTAGGAAGAGCGAAAATTAAGATTATGGTGAAGGAAAAAGTTCAAGGTGATAAGGTTAGCCATCTTGAAAACTTCATCAAGTTTCTAGACTCTAAAAGCTTTAGACGATAATTATCTCTTATCTACCTAGAAATATTCGCTTAGGTTGTTTATATATCAAAGTAACTAGTTTCACGTTTAGTGTGTCCCAACCTTTTTCTATTCTACGGCCGATTGGGTCTAATAATTGTTCTTTTTCGTCACTACAAAGAAAAAAGCTTTTAAAAGCGCTTTTTCCACGAAAGCACAGACAAAAAACGTGGCAGATGTTGGAAAAAGCTAGGAAGGAGAATGTCTGAACGCCTTTTTAGTGTTATGTGTGACTTCCCTCCAAAAAGTAAAATTACATTATAAGACTATCCAATACATTTCAAATCGTATTACGGATTCCACATTGCTTTTACGCCTGCATCCTTTCAGATGGTACTTTTATTCGACGAATATTTTTATAAAAATATCTGTGATTTTTACTTTCTTTCCTTTGACCGCGTGAACTAGACATGACATTTGCCTTAACACAGCAATATAGTTTATTATACCTTAAAATGAAATTTTATTGAAAATCTGAGTCTGTAAAATTTCTCTTTCTTCATATTAGGACAGAAAATAAATGGTTCTAGTTTCACATATATATTTTTTTCTAGTAGAGTTTATAGAAAAATCCTTAATAATAATACTGTAAAGGAGTAAAATGTATTAATAAAGAAACTTTTTATAGGATATATATATATATATATATATATATTGCTATAACAACAAGGACGATAAACTAAGACATTTAAAACTTAAAAAGGAAAAATTGGTACTTTAAGATTCTGTATTTGGCTTTGGACAAACATACGTGGTTAAACATATTTAATGGATGCATCATTCCACTCAGAATATTACCTTATAACGACATGGTTAACAACAAAAACAAACGACCTGACAAAGAAACCCGCATCTCTAAAAATTATTAATGTACTATGAAAACCTACTATAATTATTATTTGTTTAATCTAACTGCATAAACAGAAAAAAAAATATGGAAATACATGTAACTTTAAGTAATAAAAGATATAAAATAATTATTCAAACTGTAAATAGTAATTATAAATATTCAATGAGAATCCATAAATTTATTCGCACATATAATGCATACACACACGCCCCCCATATATATATATATATATATATATATATATATATATATATATGTATATATATATATATATATATATATATATATATATATATATATATATATATATATATATATATATAGAAGTGAGCGATGGAGATTGTTCATCTAAATCTACGATGGTTTACTGCTTACCAAGAGGGCTGGTTGTCATGTGGGTAATTCAGACATGTTTGTTGTTGTTGAAGGGAAAAGGCTCAGTAGCTTTACTTGTTTAAGAGATGATGAAGAGTGAAAAGTATTTACTACTGATGATGAAATTTGACCAATTCGTCTGATAAAGATGATGCTGCACTCATTTTACCCATATTGGCGATGGGCGCTGGAACGCGCTCCGGCGTTTTAAGTTTACTTCTGAAGCGGGTAACGAAGGAGAAGAGAAGCGGAAAAGGTGGCGGAAAGAGAAGGGCGAAAACGAAGTGTTACTCAGTTTTGTTCTGGGATGGGTGGCGCTGCATGACTTATCACATGACTCTGATTCGTGGTGACATCTATTGATTATCGGAGGAACTGGTTTACAGTAGATTGAAAAAATAAAAATGAATTGTTTAATATAGATGGAAGTCCTACACACACACACACACACACACACACACACACACACACACACACACACACACACACACACACACACACACACACACACACACACACACACACACATATATATATATACTAATTATACATAACTTTAAATTATACAGATTCATACTAAACGAAATTAAAAATAATAATTAAAAAACAAAATTATAATAAAAATATTATAAGTAAAAAAGCAAAATGTACGAAATTAATTTAAACAATTTGTAAATATTCAAAAAAGAAAATATCTAAACCATCCAAGCTAGGTAAATATTTTAATTTTAAATATATATATTATTATAATACAAGAAAGACAAAAATTTACTAAAATTCAATATTAAACAATTGTTTCATGCGTGATATATACGATTCGAAACAAAAATAAACCGTATATATATGCGTGTCATAATATACATTCAAGTATTTCTTTTTTCTATTTATTATACCTTAAGGCTGTTTTAAATGGAGTATTTGTTGTACCTCAAACATTTTAAAGCCTGAGAATTCAAATTTAGTAATTTAAAAATTAAGGCATACATGAAAGTAAGTTTTGATCTAACTTTAAAAAAAACGTTGAAAACTATATTATTTCGTATAATTATTCAAACTGTTTTAATGCAGTTTTAAATGCACGTATTATTACAAATGATAAATACCTTATAATTTTCCTGTATTACACAATGCATTAAGCATTAATTAGTCGTAATAATATTAGAGAATAAATCATTATATATTATAAAAAGAATTATAATGATCTGCTTCTTAAGAATTTTAATTACTGCCGTGATGAATTTAAAAAATATATTATATTCATTTATAGTCACCAGTGACTTTATATACGTGGGAAAAAAAGTTTGTGAAAGTTTTTATTTTTATGAGTGAAGGAAAAATAATCAATTGATTCAAAAGGATGACAAATGTTTTTCTTAGATTGAAAAAACTCCATTTTATTTTATCCTCCTTCGTAACACTGTAAATTACAAAACCTAAACTCTTAAGTTGTAGGATTGCAGTTTGTAGCTACAGCTTACTTTTAATCAAAGAGAATATACCGATTAATTAAATAACACTACCTTTTTACATCAAAGAAACGTTTGAGAGATCCTTCTTCAGTTACAATGCTAAATGCTCGTAACTTAACAAGAGTGAAGTAAAAACTCTTCATTATAAATTTTCCAATGAAAATATCCTTATATTTAATGGCTAGGATAAACAAAGACTAATCGATTTTTAAGCGTTTTGTTACGTGGGAAAAACAGAACCTGTTCAAAAGCACTTACGATTATTTCATTTAATTAAAATGTCTAAGGTTTTTTTATAACCCCCTTGAAGTCATTTTCATTGCCGATATAAATTTTTAAATGTATTTTAAAAAGTAATATAAATATTTATCAAATACAGATCAAAATAGGAAATTAGAATACTTTTCGTTCATTAATTGTTACGTAACAAAGGAAACGTTTGAAAAGTAAAGAGAATGAAAATGAAAAATAAAATTATTATTATTTCTTTAATATACATACCTCTTTCTTCATCATTGGGGAATATTTTAGTACTTATCTAGTATTTCCCTCTAAAAATAACAATATTGAAGAACAATATCAGGATAAAACTCAAAATACTGTGTCATATTGAAAAAATACAAATCAATTTAATTTATCTTTATGTTTAAATTGAAAAATTTATACAGTTGTATCTTTGTCTACTTTTTCTTACAGCTTTGAGTGTGTTTAACATTTTACACAAGTTTTAATATTTAATTTTATTTACAGAATTGGAAAGCCCAGTTTTCTTTCAAAAATGGACAGTGGAGTCAGTTTTCGAATTTTTTTTGGTTTCCTGGCTGTCGTGGTATGCTGTGTCATTATCACAGAAGCCCAGATATCACCAAGGTATGTTTCCTTTACAGAATTTTCTTAAAACTTTATTTGTATTTGTTCCTTGTATTTTTTAATAAGTGTTCTTGGAGGAATTTTCATACAATTTTTATCAATACAATTTATGTATAAAATTGTTTGGGTGTATGCATTTTATGTTTCTTTTAGAAGATTAGAAAACTTTTGAAGGCGAATTAAAATAAAGCAAAATAAATTAATACTTACAATATCATTCTAAATAATGTATTTCTACTTTTTCGTAATTTGATCATCCTTTATGAACAAATTGACTTATTTCAAGAATAAGTTGGAGTAGTCGACTCTTAAATTCTCTAGGTTGAAGAGGAAAAATACACAATGATTTGTTAGGGACTATTTCGTGAATAAAGGAGGAATACAGTCAACGTTTGTATGAAAAGTAAAGCTATATATCACTTAACTTACCTGAAAATATTTTTGCAATAAATGAATTGAATTATATTTTCAACTGGACATGGCATTCTAAGTATACTTGATTGCTTAATATACAGAATGTTGTAATCTGTTTAATGTATGTTTAATTTCGTTTTTATCTATATATTGTGAGATGAATCATATATATATAATTCCATTTAACTATCAGATTCCACCCATAAATATCTGTTGCATTTCTTAGAGATCCATTAGAATTCCATTGCAGTTTGTAAACACGCAACAAATATATGAGAAAAATATGTAGTTACGTAGGAGCACTGTCAATTGATGCTCAGATATATGATCTAAAATTATACGTAAGAATTTTTAAATTTTCAATAACATTAAATCGCCAGAATATGATGGAAGCAAATAGTCTGATATCGTGAGCAATACAGTTAAATATATAATACAAGGAAAGAAAATAGAAATTGGATAATAATTTTCTTTATTATTAAATATTTTCTAGACTATTTCAAGTTAGAGAGAAATAATTTTGAATTTTGTTTATAGTATTTTAATAGATTTGAATATTTTTGTTCTATTATAAGATTACGAGCTGATTGTGCTGCAGTAATTTTTAAATTTAAATATTAGAATAAATGATGAAAAAGGGTGTCTATTAATATGATATCGGTCCTATTTAAGTAAAGGGAATAAATCTGGTGTATATACTAAATTCAAGTACTTTTTTCAGAATTTCATAAGTGCTTACTTCAGAAAAAAAAATTGATTTCTTTGGACACTTATAATCATTCCTGTGTTTTTTGCTCCATTATGACCTCTTATGTTATGTATTAAAACACTAACTTAGAAGCCAGATGGTAACATGTAAGAAACACTCTAAAATTAGTCATGAAATTTGACTCCTGATTTCTTGCGAATGATAACTTTTTATTTTGGGTAGTAAATATGCAAAAAGTTTAGAATCAAATACATAAGAACAATGCTACTTTAATTTCAAAGAATACATTCACTGAGATCTTTAATACGTTTCACGTTTTTATTTTAACAATTTCATACAATTAAATATAATTTAAGGAACAGTCATTAACGAAAATTCATAAAACTTTACACCTTATAAATAAACATTTCAATTTTCCTTTTCCATAAATTTTCCTCTCAGTATTATTTTTCAAGACTCGCAGTAGCGAATGATTGTGAACTTCGTTGCTAGAAATACTCGAGACACAGGTTGAAGTATTCATTCCACAAAAGACCAATTGTACTATTGGAATATTGTAGGTTGTATATAACAATTAAAATAGATCTGGGAATTTTATAGTGTGGTGTTAAAGTTAAGAAAGTGATGTGCTACCTTTATGTGTCGTTCCTGTTATTTGATCGCGTTTTTATATATTAATAGACCCAAAATCGAAAGCCACTTTGTAGTTTTTCTGAAACTTTATTTGAAACCTTTTAATTTTTTCCAAAAATAATTTATTTGATTTTATGAATTTCTTGAAATTTGTCTACAACTTTTCATGATGAAATATTTCTTGTGATATTTCATATTATTATTATTAACAAATCATAAAGAGCATGTTTAATAATATTTCAATAATTTTTTTTATAACTAAGATTTTGTTAATACATTGCAAAAATTTTGAGTATTATTTATATCAAATTTAATATATATCAAAAGGTTCAACACTACGCCATTTTATTTTAATAATTACTTCAGTATACTATTTAATATCATTATAATATTCATGACACTTTTGTAGAGTTAAGTGCATTACTGAAACTGATAATATTATATTTAGTGTTACTTTTAAAGAAATAGTTGTTAATTCATCTTAAAAACTTTTTAAGATAATAGTTCAGATGAGGATCACTTATGAAAGTATAATAGTTTGAATTTCCAATAGGGCTAATTTTTCATGATTTGTAAGCCACTATATTTCCATTCGAATGTATGACATATCTTTGATAAACCTCCTAATATAGCATATAAAAATAATAATCTTACAGAAATTTATCTATTAATGTTTTATTTTATTCTATGTAATATAATAATGCAATATAACTCTATTCCTGGAAAACAGATATCAATTTCTTTATTTCGAAATTACTTTGAATAGTCTCAGCATAAAAACTGAATTTTGGATTAAAAAAAATTTTAGAGTGAATTTAATCTACAGTTAAACTTTTTAACGCAGGAAACTTAGCTTAGTGTTGTTGTAAATGCAATTTATTTTACAGAAATAACGTTAGGAAAATTACTTTTAGTTAACTAATTCTTAAAATATAAGTGTGGTGTGAAAAGGTTTTCAGATTTGGAAAAATGTTAAAATACAATTCAGTCAACTAATTATGATGAAAACATGTATTTGCGTAATAATAACGTTTCTTAACTATTTGTGGGCTCTTTGTGAAAAATGAAATTTTTAAAGAAGGATTTAGCTAAATGTGATTCTCCATGCACACAAAACACTTAATTTTCAGCTCAAAATAAATTAGGTTGTAGAAAAATGGGTGAAGAAGATTTTCTCGGAATTGTAGCTCTGATATATATTAGATCCAAAAAAATTCATAGAATAGTAAGTAACTTTATGGAGCTATTTAGGAAGGATTTCTTACTTCAAACAAATTTATTAAAGTTGACATACTGACACCGCCCTTGAAAAGATTAAGCTAATAAGTTAATTATATTTTATTTTATGGAATTATTATTAAAATTCCACTATTTTCTTGAGGCGAATTTCTAAAGTAAATTCTGAATAATGAAAAAAATGGGTTTCAATAACCTTAACATCATACAGTTTTATTGTTTAAATAGACATTTAAGAAATAGAAGTCTCTTGAAAAGAATTCAAGTGTTAATACGACAATGGTTTATAATATAACCAGTTTCGTATTTAAATTTGATTTTTCCAACGCGATAAAGAAATTTCGCATAGAAAAAATTAGAATAGCTTACAACTCTTTTTAGTTTTCAATATATAATCACGAAAATAGTCAATTTTCTAATGAGTTCAAGGAATTCGAATATTAAACTATGTTTTATATTGTGAGATCTTCAGTATCATTAAGCACATTTCTTTAATTTTTAGGACTTAAGTGAAGATCATGAATGTATTTCATAAAATTAATAAATTTCCTTAAATAAACAAATTTGTTCAATGTTCATCAACTTCAATTTTTTTTATTTGTTTACAGAATAGAATACAGTGTTAATATATTGAATTTCTGCTTTGATGAAAATAAAGATGTAATGAAAACAAACATATCTCTGAAATTATCAATACATTTTTTCAACGAAAAGTTTTACATAAACTTTGCCTTTTTGATCTCGTTATAAAAAGGAAACTTTTTCCACACTTTTGTGGCTGGAGTTGCGGAAGTTAAATTGTTTTTTTTATATTAAAATTTTGAAAGCCAGAATTCCGGGGAAAAATTCAATGGAGATTTCATCTTTTTTTTTTTTTTGTGCATTGTATTGCAAGTGACATATACCGGATGTACTGCCATTTCAAGATAAAAACTGCTAATACTAACTCACCTCTATTTCTGTAAACTCCGTTTCTCGCCTTATTCAAGATAAGGTTTAATAAAGGTCTCAGAAAAAGAATTATGTAAATGGAGGGATTTTTATAAAATGCAGGCGAAATTTTTTAAATGTATTTTATCATAATGAAAGCAACATCAACAAGATAAATTGTTTAGACACGAGAAATAAAACATGAAATAAGCCCACTTTATTATGAGTTAA
Source organism: Nephila pilipes (assembly GCA_019974015.1). Classification (NCBI taxonomy): domain Eukaryota; kingdom Metazoa; phylum Arthropoda; class Arachnida; order Araneae; family Nephilidae; genus Nephila; species Nephila pilipes. The sequence goes on from BMAW01025475.1 coordinate 437,795, forward strand.
GTATTCGTAGTTAAATTATTGAAATGTAGAAGAACTTAAAGTAGTGTCCACAACAGTGTCACAGAAGATGTTGAAAGCAATACTACTCATCCTCGCATTTGACAGACTTATACTTTTTGTTATCGTAAGTTTGATTTAAAAGATATATTGTTATTCGACTATTAATAAAGACATAATGCTTTCTATATAAATTAGAATGCAATTTAAATAGTTACAAAAGAGTTTAGTATATTAAAAATGTCCAATGCCATCATATCAATAAAACCATTCAAAAGTACAGCTCGTCCCATTATGTTTATTAACCTATTTTTTATAGATTAATGTATGAGTTTGAATATATATTCGATAAATTATATTTATTTGTACAAGAATTATGAATATTTAAATAACAGAAAAAATAGCATGATTATTATTCATTACTTGGGAATTAAACTTAAAGTGTAAAACACATATAATCCTTAAATGGAGAGCAGCAGAAGATAAATTTACAGAGCAATAAAGAATCTTTTGATTATTCTGATTCATATCTAGACATCTTAAAAGAGATATAATGTAAACTGACAAATTTACAGAAAAGCACATTTTTTTCAAAGGAGACAAATATTTTTATTCCTATAAAAAAAGCAAAAATACTCGTATAAAATATCTAAGAGATCTGAAACTTTAATACAGATTTATTAAACTGAAGGAATTAAATTATTGAATAAAATCAGGTTCGAATTTTTTGAAATTCAAATTTCTGTAACACATGAAAGATTGAAAAAGAAAATTTGTATTTAATTCAGTTATTAATATATCCACTGTCTAAAATATTTTTCAGTTTAAAATTTTAAAATTACTATCATTTTATGTTTTAGGCAAAATAACAGCTCTTTTTTGTTTTTTGTAAGATTCATTTCTGATTATTTTTTTGTTATAACTCGAAAGGCATTACGTTTCAAACGGTATTTAAATATATTTATAACATATTTTATACTCAGTAATTTGATTTGTAAAATAAAAAGTTTAATTGGGATTATAAGTTTCCGCTTAGATTAAGTTATACATTTTTAAAAATTTCTTGCGAACAGTTCTATTACTTTTACTTACTGTAAATAATGTATTTGTTTTTTAATCTAAACTATTCATTGAATCTTTCAACATCAAGTAATCTTCTTCAATAGATAAGAAGTTATGTGTTCTTAATAGTTAAAAGTTTCATGTAAATAACTGTATAACTATTTCCTAAAAATAAATAATTTATTGACTTCTTAATACATGTAGAGATTTCCTTTTTACTTTAAATAGAGTTTCCATTTACTTATTATAGTTATTTGTTCGAAACAAAGTATGCTTATATATTTTAATGATATAAATAAGACTGTATATATTATACACCAAATTCAAGATAAACCGAAAATATATGTTTTAAATGTAATTTTATGTACACTTGATTGTGTTTAAAAAAAAAGTATATAATTTGAAATTTTTTTTCTCTGATTTTTTTAAAGATAAAAACACTATTAAAAACAATTTTTGATTTAAAAAGATATATCAAAAGATCTATATTTATTCAGTTAAAATGGGGTTGAAAAGTCCATGGCAATAACAAAAATGACTTATGAAATTGATTTGTGCATCTGTGCATGGGAATAACTAATAGTAACAGCAGAATTGTAACGTATCACAGTTCATAGGTTATCTATTTTAATATCATTTTAAATATGTTGAAAGTTTAGAAGATAAAATAATGACTTTGTTAATTTTAATTTGTTCTCTACCACCTTTTAAAATCGCATCAAACGATTTAATATATCAATTTCTTGAGAAATTTGCTTCAAGCTCTCCGAAACAAGAATTTTTTTTTTTTTAATTTCAAAAGTAAATTTTTGAGTTAATAGCTTTCAAGAACTAAACTTTTAGAAAAATGTAGTTTCTCTCAGAAAGTACATTGTAAGAAATAACACTTATCATTATTCAGTTCATGTATTATCAAACAGTAAAAAATTTATAATTTAATTTGTACTTTCATGGTTTCGAAATAAAAACTGTCAAAGAAAAGTAAGATAATAAATATGTTAATAAAATCAAAAAAGCATTTCTACATATTTTTTCCAATTTTTAACATAGTTTATACCTTAATATATGGATTAGTGATTTATATATTATTACAAATTTGTCATATATTTGTTATATCTTACTATCAAAAGTGCCACAATGTTATGTAGCTGAATTATTCCGATCATAATATTCATGTTATTAAGTATATTATACTCGAAGTAGATTCTTAAACTGTGTAGACTGAATACTCTTAACAAATATTAATTCAAGAATATTTGATTGGTAAAATTCAGTTTCTTAATATTAAAAATTATTCGTTGAATAATCATTAAAGGTATTATTTAATTTCTACATTTATTTGTACGATTTCCAAGTATGCAGAAAAAAATACTATTATTAATTTACAAGATTTATAATACAATTTTTCAAATACTATTTTGGAATTATTTTTTAGAATATATATATTTATATGGGGGTGCATATATATATATATATATTGTTATTTGTCAATATATTTTATTTGTGTTCATTATATAACAGTTTTTAAATTTTATTTAAATAATACAACAGAAGAATGTAAATAACAAAACTTTCTATTTTCTTATTATGTTTCATCAAATCAATGTCAGTATTCAGATTTTTTTCTGGAAAGGAAAAATATATCAATAGAAATATGTTTAAAAGTTTTTTTTAAAAAATATACCTCTGTAATATTTCAAATTTCTTATTTCATGCTAAGCGTAAAATAACCCTTTTTTAGAGTATAGAATCTTTTTTTTTTTTTGCCTCCTTTTCAATTGTCAAACACAATTTGCAAAATGTCATTTTTAGACAGTCTCTCTTTCCAATTTTTTCAGAAATCTTTACTATTTATTCATTTTTCCATAAACACTTTTTACTATTACTCAAAGCACGAAAGATCTTTATCAAATATATTCGACAGCGAAAAGGACTCAAGGAAAAATAAGCAAAATATGAGAATTTTTTTTAGTCACTAGTTTTAAGTTCTCCTATTACTAAATCTTCCGATCAGTTCGCTTCAGTTCTAAAATATGCGATCCTTTTTTTCTAAATCAATATCCAACTATTTTTCAAAAGACCAAAATATGCCGATGATAGTTTTATAAAGGATGTGAATAGAAATATAAACTTGGTTGTGAGTTTACTGACGCCATTTCCTTAAAAAAATATAAACGTAAGGATATATATTTTGCGAAGACCACGAAATTTGTTAATGGATATATTTTGTTTAAAATATGCAAGTATATTTTGACAATAAGTATGCAAAGACATTAGCTTTCTTAGTTTTTTAGATATGAAATGGTTATTGATTAATATAATTAAATATAGATATAAATCAACATTATGTTTTAAAAATTATAAAGGTAAGTAAAGGATTTGAAATTTAGCTATTCAAATTATTGTTAATTCAAAAATTTCGAACAATATTTAGCTAGTCGATTAGATCGAAATTGTGGTTAAATAAAACGATGTTTCAGGTAAAAGATAAAATAAATAAATTCTAGAAACAGAAATAAACTAAACATTACAAAATTTGTTGTCTACCGTTGTATGAATCAAATCACATATGATGATGTAATATCTTCAAATAAATGTCAAAATACATAACATTTAGTTAAATAAAGCTGCAATATACTAAGCATAATGAATCTCAAAAGTATTGAAAAAGAAAATAGCTTTTAAAAAAATAAAAACTGTTGGATTATTAGAGTAAAATGGTTGCAAAACAAATTAAAGTTTTTGAGAATAAAATAGAATTATCTAGCTATTACACCGGATTAAAATATTTTATCCATACAATTTTATCCATACAAATTAAAATATTTTATCCAAATTATTTTATCCATACATTTCCTTAAAGCCAATGTATAACATATAACATAAAATATAATCAACATCTAAGCTTTTTAAAAAATCTGAGGGTATCAAAATTTAACTATCACAATTCACTTTATAATAGAATAAAATATGTGATTAGTTCATTTAACATTTAATAATTATATACTGAAATGATAGTTTCTCTTTCAATAACAGTGCATAAAAATTTGAGAAGTGATGTCAATGATATTAGATACAATAAACAAATGATATCAGGTACAAATAAACAACCTGTAATTCATCCCAAATAATCACAAGGGAAAAAAAATAATATTTAATTAGAAAATCTATTCAAATAACTAAATGATTATGTTTTTCTACGCTAGGCTCAAAAGCCCTCTTAAGCACTGCTACTCATTCCGAAGACGTGCATACTCGTCTGATTAAGAATCTTTGAAATAAGCACACAATAACACCATACATAGAATAAATTCTTTTTTTTTTTTTTGCTTCCTCGTTCAGCATATCTTTGAAAATTTTATAATAGGGTATTAAGACTTGGTATCGAGACTTGACTATGGTTACAAAATCCAGTTCCTGCCTAAATTCATTACGTTAAATTAACAATTTAAAAATGACACAAAGTCATTTTGAAGTTTATTGTGGATTTTGAGGGAATGAATGAAAGTTTATGAGTTATTCTCATCACAGAAGTTAATTCGAAATCACGTTTCTAATGGCTAATGTGTGATTATTGCTAAATATTCCAGATTCTGGCTTAGCTATGAGTTGTAAGTGTATTCAATCTTGTTGATATTTTCTATTTTGGATTTGCATTATTTTGAATTTAATTGCAAAACTTGTGAAAAAGACAGTAATATGTTTTCTATAAAATAGGATCAAAAAGAAGTGTTTTTCTGCTTTAAATATTTTTTTGTTTACTTACTAATATGGTTTGCCATTTTATGCTGTTCAGTATCTGTAAAAATATTATTAAAAATAGTCTTGTGAATATCACAAAATAGTTCAGAGAAAAAATATCACTGTAATTATTTAAATTAAAACCACAAGATAATTTATACTGAAAAGATTCGTAATTAATGTATGATAAGTAACAACTGCGGAAGAAAAAAAAACATCCTTCATCTCATTAACAAAGAATAAAGCTATTAAGCAGGAATGAAATTTTGTTTTATTTTAAGCAATTTCATAGAAAATAAATGTATTTAAATACAAGTATCATAAAATTACACATAGAATGTTGTAGAAATTGTACATAGAAAGAAAATGCTAATTATGAAATAAGAATAAAGTATCAAATATTCATTGATTTAAAGTACTGTTTTGAAAACGGTGAATGCACATAGTTTCATTTTTTTATTCAGTACTTTAATGTGTATAATTGATATATTAAATTAATAAATAAAATAATAAATAATTTTGTGAACAATTTTATTATTTTTGAAAACAATACATGCGTTTAATATTTCGTCAATAATAATTTTATTTATTATCAAAGTCGATTGTTGTTTTCAAGTTTATATTTTTTTCTTTATCAATTGATGGATTTATGAATAAAACTGTTGGATTGTTCCTAAAATAAGTAATATTATTTCAAACTCTTTCTAAGACTACAATTTAATTAGTATAATTGAATTAATATTTTATTCTTAGTAAATATAAACAGGGATTATTATTTTTCATAACTTAACAACCCAGATTTTCTGATTTCATCAACTTTTTTCATAAGAAAACAATGTCAGTGTAAACTTAATAAATTTATATTTCATTATTTTTTGTAGCTGTGCAAACGAGTTTCTTGTGAATGTAAATTATAATTAAAATTTCAATATCATACAAAATTAACAACCGCTGAAATTTTTTATTTTACCTTTGCATCGGCTTTATTTTCCATGATTAAAAATCCATATAAGTATCCATAGTATTAAATCAAGACAACCTTATTCTATTTAATAATAATTACTTGAACAAAAAAGGAATGGTCTTCAAAATGTCGATGCAGTTTTGGGGGCAAAAATAAAATAAGCCTAAATGAGAACAATTTTCCAAAAATATTATTCTTGGGTATTTTCTTTTGCCTTAGGCGATAAACTAATCTTCAATAACATTTGCTGTTTTAAAAATAAAGATAGATTTAGAGCTGCATTAAATCACTTGTCATCTGCATTCTCTCTTTTAATTCTAATCGTAAATAGCTCGATTAATTTCTATATCTTTTTCAAAACATTCCGCTGTCACAAAATACAGAAATCGTATTACTGAAAAATAATTTCGTTATAAAAATTTCGATTTTCCTTTCTACTCAAAAACAGTAATCGATAATTTTTGTGGCCTCTTTGAAAAAGTTAATTTATTTTGAAACATTTTAGATTTCATTCCATAAGATCAATATCTGGTATTTCTTTATAAATCCATTTTAAATCCTATTCTTCATACAAGGGTTTTTTTCAACTTTATTTGCTGCATCCTGAATTATTCCATACATACATTAATCGTTTTATAAATAAAACATACAATAGTTGTGGATATCGATATAGCTTCAAGGCATTTTGATTGAGAATGATGTATTTAGAAATATCTCTTCATAAGGCAAAAGAGATACGAAAAATAATTTGTATCTGAATAAAGAGAAATTTTATATTTATTGTAAAAAGCTTTGAACTTATAAGAGGCTTTTATTCGCTTTACTTGATAACATTCTTAAAATAAAATTATTCATTTTACTAATTTTTGGTATAAATTTGGAAGTGAATTTTGAAAAAAAAAAAAAAAAAAAAAAAAAACTATTTTATATTACTTTCAGCATAGATGTAAGGTCAAAAAAAACGACTGTTGATATTAAAATACATTCACAAAATAGATAAGATTCTCGAAACTTACCAAATTAGATAACTGTAATTTTTCATCTAATCATTATTAAACAGAGCATTTTTATAAATTGAGAAGAAAGGGAGAAATTGAATGAAATAAATGAATATTCCAATTAGAAAATGTTGATTATTTAATTGCTTTGAAAGCTTTGTAAGAAATTATGAGTAAACGCTTAATATGTTGCAAAAAAGGTATTTATATGAGTGAGACTGTAATTATAGTTACAAAAAACTGCTGTTAAATTTAGTAAAATTACAGTTTCTTATCCTAGAAATTATTACTAATGTAATTGTTAACCAATCAAGAGTTTATCGTTCTAATCAATGAAAAAATGGCAAAATAAAATATTCAAAATAAAATATTTTCTGAATATTTTTTCTGTATATTTCCTAATCAGTCAATCAATCAAATTACTATTCAGTTGCTGAAATATCATTTGCTTTAATTTGAATATTTAACTCAATAATTTAATAAATATTTCTAAAACAATGGTACCTTTGGTGGCAAAATTTGTTCTTTTCAAAACTTTACATGGAACAATTCTTCATTTTTCTTAAAAAAATTGTTTGTAAGCATTATAGTCTTTACCAAAGAACAAGTCATAAAATGGAATATTTTGAGATAGTAAACTCCCACCCACCCACATTCATTATTATAACATAATATTCAGATTTTACTCATATATGTAAAAGCAATTTATATTTTTAGTATATCATATATTTGGGAATGAACGTTATTTGATATCATTTTTGTTCCATTTTTCGTCAAATGCACAACAATCCATATTAATTATTCACTTTCATAATGGAAAATTGAACATTTCTAAGATTTCAAAACGTTTTCGAATTTAAAGGAAAACTCTGTGATTCAGAAGTATACGGGTTTAAATCGTACGAAAGATGAGAGTTTTCATTATGAAAAGTGGTCTAAATTAGGATCCTGAAAGTGAAACTAACTTTAAGTAAATGAATTTAATAGCCTTATCATTTTCAAGATTATATTGAAGAAGATATATATTCGTCAAAAAGCAAAGAACAATTATGAATTCGAAAGTTGTTTGAATCTCATGATTCTTATTGGACAAATTTTGAGTAAAACAAAGTTTTTATATGTATATACAATTCAAGGTGTTAGTAGAATAATAATGATGAACATTCTACTTTGATTTCTAAGTTTATTTGAATGATAGTGTCTACCAAGTTAATTTGTACACATATATCCTATTAAAATATCAAAATTAAAAAAAGCTCTTAAATTTATTAAAAAATGTGTCGTAATCTACCTAATTATAACAGTAACATAGGCATAGAAATAAGGATATAACTATGTGTAATGTTTACAAAGAGTATATTGAAGAGGAATATCAACATGATATTATATCAAATGTAGATATAGTTGAGGATAAAAAAATTGTGAGATAAAAGGAATGAAAGTACTAGTAACAGACTTAACATTTCACATAGTATTTTGTATATTAAGAAACAAATAATTTAAGTAATGATAATTTTATTTATAAATTACCTATTAACTATGGTCTTTCAATAGAAACCCTTAACAAATATAAAGATATTAAAAATGATAATTAAAAAGTATATTTAAATAATTAAAAATGATATTTATTTCAAAGAGTTTTAAAAAGTCTAATATTCATTTCCAAAACATCTTTTTAATAGGTTATGAAAGGGAAAGACCTGACAATTATACTAATATTTGCAAAAAAATTCTACAATAGTTTAAATAATAGACATCTAGAAAACAATAATTCTCTTATAGTTGTTAGAAATACCCAGAAAATTATTTCTAATCGAATCACAGAATTCTATAAGAAATTCAATGTTATTATAAATAAAGTCAAATTACCTTACATTTTGAACACCAAAATTTCATAAAAAATAACTCTTATTCTATTTAACTCTTTTACTAATGGATCGAATACTTATGTAACTTAGTTAATAACACATTACAAAACATTCTACAAGATATCATAGATAATTTGAATAAAGCTGCAACTATTAAAAATAGTTTCGAAATAGTTAAATATAATAAAAATAAAAAGATCTATGTTTAATGTTCTTGTGATTTTAAATATCTTTTAAAAGACATTGAAGACCTCATTAATGTTATAAAAGGACAAGAAAAGAAATTTAACATTAATGAGGTTATTTTTTATATAAAAAAAAAATTATTAGGTTTTGTAGTTAGTTTTAAAGGATGATTTTTTATTATTTTCAACAGTAAAATGTTTAAACATACTAAAGGTATATCACAAAAGTGGCCTGTAAGTAATGAACTGATAAGTATTTATTTACATTATGATGAATATAATAATAGTAAGTATAATAGTTTTAATATGTTTAGATATATTGATGATATTATATTCAAAATAATAATAAGAAGAAGAAAGTTAAATCACTTTTATCTTTCTAAACAACATAATTAAGATTAATGTAAACTAATGATAAATATTACTGAATTCAAATTTTTAATTTATTTATTAAAAAAAGGAAAAGATATTAAAATATATATTTTTTAATATCTTTACAATATTATACATTGAAAGAGAACATAATTTTAGTTAACGATTCACAAGGTACAATTTTGGACCAATTCTTTAAGTCTTAATGTACTCAGAATTATTGTTTATATTATATTTTACATAAAATTTGACTCGTTAATAATATATATGATATTTACTAAGACTTCAATAATTTTTACAAACTTTGTAGGCTGGTATATTATCCTTTGATATTTATTAATTATTATATAAGTTGTTTTTATTATCCTATTTTATAATTATTAAATTACTTGTTAAATTAAAATATTATAATTATAAAATAAAATAAAAATTGTTATTTATTTTTTTTAATTTTTTAACTTGTCTGTTTTTTTATATAGTATTTTTGATTTTGTTCTCGTTTTTATTTTATTTTTATATTTATATTTAATTTTTTTCATCTTTTCCTATTTATTTTATTTTTGTTATAAACTTAATTATTTATTTGATTTTCCAAACAATGTTCACTATCTGATAAAAGGCACTTCTGTCCCTTTCCACATTTTAATTTCCGCTTCTGTTTAATTTTAGCATTTTTTGATGTCATTCAGTTTTTTGTATTGGGTAGGTTTTCATGATTAATCTTTTTAAACCACATTATTATTATTATTTTATACTTGTTTAATTCTTTGATTATAAGATTTATTTTGTATATGTATTTCTTGTTTTTCCAATTGCGTTTTTCAAAAATATTTATTTCCATCCATGGATCTTTTATACTTTTCGTCTTGGATCTTTTGAAATTAGGTTCTTTAAACATTTTTATATAACAATTTATTGTATAAACACAGTTTGACATTTAAATCAACATTAACTCAGCACTAACTGTCTTAAGGCACCTGCCTATTTTAAAAGTGTTGTAACCCATTTATATTGGTGCTTTTCTTATAATTTGTTCGTTGCTTTTTCCAGTTTTTTGTAATACATTTTTTAATTTATTTTTATTTTACTTTCTTTGACATCCTATTTAGATTTAGAGTACTAATCAGTGTTTGGTGCATTTTTTTTTATAAAACTTTACATATCTTGCAACATTTTTGCTTTTTTATTATATTTTTTTATGAAATTTGGCTTACAAAAATTAATTAGAATGTTCTTTTTTAAATTTTAGATCTATCCTTTTAATTTTATTTTCATGTATAGCTTCTTTATAGTAACTTCTAATTATAAATCATATTTTTGAATTAAGCATTTTCTTTTTACTAAGTTTAATTAT
>BMAW01025475.1:448345-462338 GCA_019974015.1 Nephila pilipes
TATATATATATATATATATATATATATATATATATATATATATATATGCGTGCGTGTAACGCTGTTTTATTTATATCGTTGCAACTATTGTCAGAACTCAAATAATTTAATTGTGATAAAAAGATGGCATGGTGTTAATTTCTTAAGATGCAAAATCTTTGTGTCTCAAAAGACCACAAAGGAATTTTTGAATTTAATAAGGCCTCATTTATTCATTCAAACTTAAACTAGATTACATTTGTAGAAACTTTAGTCGAATGCATGTACATTAATATATTAGACTGCAAAAATTATTGAGTTATTTCTTTGAGCTTTTTCTTTCTGTGTATTATTTCTTAAATTTCATTTTTAAAGAGACTGAAGCTTGTTAACTGAGAAAAGTCTTCGTATTTTTTATTACATCAGAGTTTCATCACCCTAAGCATAGATGTTTAATTAAGCAAAATTTAGTTGGAAATAAAACAGTATCTAAATTATATGTATATTTAATTAAAGCTAATCCAATGAGGTAATACTACTTAAGCAAAAAATGAAAAAAATAGATAATTAAAAAGTGAATAATTTATATTTTTAATATTTTAAGGTCTATTACATTGAGGGTTTTAATAGCTTTTTAAATTGTATAATAAACTAATGTTGGGTATAGAAACACCCCTTTTATGTGTTGTAATTTTGAAACACGTTTAAACGTTTATTACACGCTAAATGTTCAATGAACTTCACGTAATATGCACGCAGTACAAACTATCAGTTACAGAGCTACTTGCAAATCTGTTTCTGCTAATAAAAATGCAATTCAACAATGTATGGATAATGAATAGAAAATCACTGTTTTAACTTCCAAACTACAAAAATCTCAACACAATTTTTTTATAATATTTTAATACATATAAAATAATTATACTTTTCAAATTTTATGTGGTAGGTATTTTTATAGATGTTTAAATTTATATAATAAGTATATTTTGTGTAACATTTTCTACTGTCAATAACGACCAACCGTGTATGGCGGCTGCTTCACGTTAAATTTGTCGCAGCTTTCCCCAGTAAGCGGAATGTAGAAGTCTGAAGAAGGAAGTGCCAGTCCTGGTCACTAAACCAAGCCTTAAAATGATGAGATCTATTTTGAAATATAATACGACATTTTAATTTGTGAAATATTTTGTTATAAATATATAGAAGATAGGAATAAAAAGAAATATAAGTGAAGAACGACCTTGTATTTTTTATCTATGTTATTGTAATTTAATATAAAAGTAATACATCATGCTAAATTATGGGATCCATTTTCAACTATAATACTATACATTTTAATTTGAGAAATATCAAGGAGAATTCAGGCAAAAACTTTTCTCAGACATTTGACATAAATTGCTTAAAACACTCACACAATAAAAACTCTTCCCAACAATTTATATAAAGTGCCTTGCAAAGGAAGTTTAAATCATCATTGTGCCATTATTTTCCGTCTCATTCATGGTCATTAAAGGACACTACAGTTTGTTACAATACTAAAATAAAAACGGTTTTTCAAATAGTCTATTATTTTTTGCAGAAAAATAAGGCAATTGTTCACGTACTGCAGTCCACTTATTCACCAAATGGACAATGTTTTCATTATTTCTCGCTGTTATAGATTATATTTCGAGATTTATTTTTGAGAAATTGTCTTTTATTCTTAAAACTATTAATTTTAATTTTAAAATAACTCCAAACTTTTTCTAAAGATTTCTTTTTAAAGGGATAAGATTGCAAAATATTTTTAAATTTGAATTAAATACGACTTAATTTAAAAATGATTTTCCTTTCAAAAGAAAGCTGTATTTATACATAGTTGGTATACAAAAAGAATACAAATGTAATGGTTTACGTTTATATTTATAAAAAAGACAGATTAAAAAAAGCCCATTAAGTTATTTATACTATACATATTATTGGATACTACGAATCAGAAGCAAAATAAAGTTTTCAAGCTTAAGTGCAACTTTGTGTCATTTGCTAATTATGTTATTAAATATTAATGATATTTTACGAAATGATACAGATGTGTTTTACTGGATGTGTATATTGTCTGTTATCAAATTGTTCTTAAAGTTCTTGAAAATTGAATCTTTAATTTACTTAAATATTTTTTTAAAAAAATAAAGCAATTCTGAGAGATTTACTGAAATATGAAAATTTCAGTTATGTTATGAAAAGAACCTTTCTGATACCTCGATTTTTATTTTACTAATTAATCTTATTTTTTGAATTCATCATAAAAGTAAGCAATAATACGATAATAGGAAACGTTAACAGTATATACATATATGTATGTATATATATATATATATATACACACACACACACACACACACACATATATATATATATATATATATATATATAACTATATTAAAACAAACTTTGATTAAAACAAGTTTAAAATTATAATATAACAAGTATGAAATGAAATGTTATCAAAATTAAAAAAAAAATAGAAATAGAAATATATTACAATCAATATTTTGAAGAAATTTTTATATTAATATAATTTCAACTTTTATATTCAAATAGAAAGGCTGTAGAAAAAGACTTTAATAAAGTGTTATTCAGGATGACTACAAAATAATCATAGGGTTTAATATTATCATGTCTTAAAAAGTCTGAAATATATGAAAATGAACACCACCTCATAAGAAAATTTTTCACTTTTATTTTCGAACTATTACAAATGTTGTATATGTCTTTATTTCGTTATAAGACGAACACCCATGAGATATTGGATCATGTCACATTGGTTTCCCTACAGATATTGAATCATGTCATTGTCGATATTTGTACTGAATACAATGCGTTTCGAACTTAATCACCAACGTAAAATCTTTCAAACTATTGGTTGTGAATATCCACGAATTGTTAGCCGTGTTGGCTTCTTTGGTTTCAAGGCAAAGTAGTATGAAATTGTATCTACTATATCGTGTGAAGAACCAGGATTCAATATTTTACGCAAAATGTTTTCTTGAATTGTCTAAACCAGTGCAGATTACTCTAATAATCCGAGGTATGATAACTATAATTTCTTCTTAATGCTAGTTGCACTGAAATAATTGATAATGATTTCGCATATTCTAAAACGCGTGTGAAGAAGTAAAACGCTTTTCGGAGGTTTGTCACCAATTTGAGGTATGTGGCACAAAAAATAAACAGTTTCTTCCTAGTATCTTTGAACGTGGAAGTAAATATCACATTCATCTTTTGGCTCATATAAAAAAGTTAAAATATTGATATAAAAATGTAATATTTGTTTCTTCTTCCTCGATTAGCATTGCAAAGAGCTATTAATATTTCTTCAGTTATATAATTTCTTAACAGTAAGAGTTTTTTGAATTTACCTTGTATATAATTTTAGAGTAATTATATTAAAGCAGAAATCTATAGTTTAACAGCTAAAATGTTAAAATCCGTAGTTAAAAAAAGACTTTTACTATTTATAATAATGGATCCATATTAAAGAATGTAAAGCGTTTTCGTTTCATATATGCCTGAGCTATAGATTTATTTATATTTTTCAGTTTTTATTCTTGTATACATAACTCAACGTTACAATACATTTTCTTAAATCATGATAATAAATTCCATTTTATGGCTTTCATTACATTATCTCTTAAATATTAAACAGAAATAAAAATAAATAGAATGAATTATCGAAATAGTTTTAAGAAATTAACAACTCAAAAAATAATTAAAGTAATGAATAAAATGTATTCATGAATAAATCATTGACACTTTCAAGTGACAACAATCCACTAACCGTCGAGCTCGTTATATTATGTTTGATGATGAAAGCCAATTAATATACTGTAGGATTACCTCTGTTGAAGTCACAGTCCGGTAAATGCCGATTAATATCCACAATGAGGTGATTAATAAAGGATTGAATATGTCCATCCATGTAATTGAGATATTAACCGTTCTCGGAGACTGTGAGAAGGGTTATGGAGATACGTTAACAGTAATCGTAACCTAAATCATATAGGCTCTGTATGATTGAATCAGCTGATTTCATGCCCACTTCGCTGTTATAGTACTTAAAACTTTATATTCTGTTCCACAGCATGATTCCTGTTTATTTCACCATCCACTGAAAACCCATCAATACTCAGGAAAGTAAAAAACAGACATACATATTCTTCTAAAATACTGTTTTGACTACCTATTACAAATATCAAGTCTCCAGTAAAACCTAAGAATCAAAATGAACTAAGAGTAATCTTAACAGTCATGTAACCAGCAACTATACAACTATTATTGCAAAGTAGGACCAAAAATAATGTATCATCGACTATCATACTATAGTAAACTTAACATTAAGACTATGCAAATAACTCCATAAGAAATGGAGAAAAATAATTTGCCTTAAAATCTTATTTTAGAGATAATTCCCGAAACTTTGTCCTCACTATCTGCAAACAAACTATGCGAATCTTGAGAGACTTATCTACTTAAAAATAATGAATGAGTAATATTATAGCAATCCAACGCTGGTCAAGGATTAGACATATTTACTTTTTTAAATCTTGAACATAATTTCAATAAAAACTTTCTTCAAGATTGAATGAGATTTTAATTTACAATTAATAAATTTTTATTAAAGTATTTATGAATAATTTATGAAGATTTATGATTTGCAATAATATTAATCAAATACTAGAAAGTATTTGTGAAGATAATTGGCTTGTGCGTGTGGAAATTCCTTGCAATAGTTCTCAGAACTGTTGGTGGTGGTCTGCAGAACAGATTAAAATTTTTTCGCAAGCCCTTATTTAAAGGTTCCGCATTTTGTGATTAAAACGAACATTTTTCATTAATAAATTATGTATTCAATTTATGATCATAACAAAAGCAATTTGAAGTGAAGTCTTATAACTAGTGATTCTAGACTTTTTTTTCCAAGTATTCGATCATACATATTCTCAAGATCTTATACAAGTACTAGATGGTTTCTATACTAACACTTACTTCGACATTTAAACATGATATGATCCATGTACCAAAATCCATTTTCATTACTGAGTCCTAAATTATTTCTCTATTTAACTGGGATCCAGATAGATACTGAGATATTTTGAACCCAATTTTTTGTTGTTCCCTGGATGAGAATGACATAGAAAAGGAGGTAGAACCTGTCTGTTACAGACCTAATATCTGAAATATTTGGAAAACATTATTCTTTTGGAGACAGCATATCAATTTATTTTTAAAATACTACAAATTAACGCACCTTTATGATGATTTGGAATCAAGAATCAGTAACTGCTTCTCAAGCCTTGTAAATGTTACATATTAATTGTTTTTGAAACACTTCAAGGTCGATTTTACATTGATTTTAAAGTTAATATAATTTGAACTGACAAGTTCTCAAAGGTTAATTGATATTCAGTTGCTAGTTCGTTTCGAAATGTCTAAATATTACACCATAATTCATGCGGTATTTCGAAAAATTGTTATTAGCATAAAGTCCCAAAAAATTTAAAATTAGATTACTAAGAATTATACAAACCGCAAATTTGCGAACTAAGTATTTTAGATAGTTTTTCTTAAACCTGATTGCATTAGATCTAAATCATGAACTTAATGAAAGAAAATACCGAGTTTCTTATTTCCAGTCTTACATACTTTTATTTTTTAGATATAGGAACTTTTTAAATAAGAGTCTCCAAAGTAAATGAAAAAAAAAAAAAAAAAAAAAAAAAAACGCAGCATATATTTTGATCCTGTTTTCGGTATATGGTATTCTACATTGAACAATCACTTTCTGCTTCAAGATTTATTTGCTTCTTGACTTTTTCTATTTGAACATTAACAGTAAAACAACTCAACCAAGGATAATATTTTTTTGATTATTTTCCTCCCTCTCATTTCCAAAAAAGCCTCGATGAAGCGAACAAATACAAATCTCAAGTATCTGGAATGATTATTATTTTTTTGCGAATCAGCTAGGTGGAAATTGGCTTTACTTTATTTTCTGCAGAAAAAACACGCTCTTCAAATGTCAAAGAAACGTAATTGGCAATTAAATCCTATATTTTTCTAATTTTTTTTTATTGATGCTAGAAAACAAAGACAATAATTCAATTTGGTCAAGCACAATGCATAGTTCGTTTTAATAATATTTTTTGTGTGTGTTATACCTCTTGATTTTCCCAAAGCTCCTTCTATCATTATTCAGACACTATTCGGGCAAAATTAGTTTAATAAATGCTAAATATTAAAAATAATGCATTGCAAAAAAGCGTATTGCTTATTGTAATGTCTTTAACAGTATTCACAGTCAATGAATTTTAATTTGATTTTGAAATTTCATTTGCTTCCTTTATTATATAAAACGGTTAGCCATTACAGATGCATTCATACGGACAATTATAGTGCCTGTTAATTCGATAGGTATTTATATAATAAATAATTATAATCTTAGATATTCTGCATTAAAGGAAGAATTAGATATTTTTAGATACCTTTATTTTTTTACTATTTGTACATAGAAAAAACGATTCATGACATTATTTGTGTAAATTAAAAGAAAAGTTACCCATTATTCTTGAAATTTTTTTTTCCAAGAATAATGGGTAACTTTTGAATTTTTGAATAATGGGGAATTTTTGAAAATTACGTTGCATAGTTTCTTTCATTCTTTTATTTCTTCATTTTCTCAAGAGTATACAAGGTTATCAAATTAACCTCATGGCTAAAATTTCAAAATAAGTATTTTGGTTTATTTACTAAATAAAATAATCTATTTCGCCCTCATCCTAAACAAGTAATATTATAATGAGGAAGGTAATAATGAGTAAGGTCAAGTAAAATAATTCCTTATTCCTAACGGTAAAAAAAGTACAGGATGTCATAAATATCTCAGAATTTAGCTTGAGCATATATATATATATATATATATATATATATATATAGTTGTGTAGTGTGTGTGTGTGTGTGTGTATTAGTTCTCTAAAAAGCACGCCGAGCCATAGAATAGAAAATGAACTTTTGATCTTTTTCTGGAGCTTACTTCACAACCCTTTTCGAGTTTTAATGAGCTTCATACGAACGTTGTAATGGCGTAAGGTTTTTCGTATTTGAGCACTTGATGTCATATGTTATTAGTGGTTCATATATCATAAACAAGCTTTTGTTTTTATGCCATATTACCGCGTCTTAGGTGTAATAAGCTAGATTTTTAATGCTTACATCTAAGCATTTAATTCATTCAACGTTTTTCCTCGTCTTCTAAAATTCTTCTTCTATATTTAAATATACATGTAGTGCTCCACTTAAGTCTTAAGCCTTCATTATTTAGAACGGTGATCACTATTACAACACTTGCCTAAATTGGGTGTCTGGAGTAGTAAGTGGTCATAGCATTACAAAATATGGACTTACGGTAAGCAGAAGAGTTAAGCGCTATCTTAAAGACAGTAGAGAGCATGAAAAGATCAATTAGGAGGCTGAAAAATCCCCTAGTTATAACGAAAAGATCGAAAGTAACTTAAAAGGGAGAAAAACGTGTGATAATGGAAGAATTTTTTGTTGCTAATTTCAGAGCTATAACATTTCGAAGCATGGTAAAACAAAAAAAAATGAACACTATTTATCGAAACACAGTCCTTTATTTCCCTGCTTCAACATACTCTCAGTAGGTACAATTCATAGACTCGATTCACTTTCCAATTCCTTGCTGCACATTTTCGGTCATAAAAAGATCGCTGGCAAAGTATCAAGTAACACACTGCTGTTAAGGACATGCAATATTGGCGGAGGGATGAATACACTGACTTTTTGGGTTCTTCTATGGAAAAGTTACAGTACGTGGCAGATAAGGTGAGAACGTGATCGTGAAATTTGCAGTGATAGCATCATTCCACGCTACCACATATCCAGTGATTTGAGTTGTGTCCACTAGGTACTACTTTACTTTTGTTGTATTATGCAGAAAGAGTATTCTCATTTTGGAATCATACTTTTCAAATTGAAGAAGTAATAGGTTTTCAATAAAATCAGAGAAATTACTTCATTCAGAAACTCCAAATATCGTGTTCCAGTTATCATGACCTTGTAAAATATATAGAACCGGACAGCTGTTACTAAACATTCACGTCAAGAGCTAGATTGATAAAGCTTACTAATGTCGGCAGCAGGAAATGTAGGATTTCTTATGTACTGTCAGTTATATTACTTTATTGAGTAATGGGCGATGCTTCTCTACAAATTACATCTGCTTATAGGATCGTTGAGTTCCTTTTCTACTCGGTTCAAATAAAATTTGCAGTAGAGGTAACGTGTTTCTGAACCCTGCCAGTAGAAGTGATTGTTCAGATGTTAGCTTTGCGCGATGAACTCATTACTTCTTCCAAGAGTTTTTCCAAATGCGGTTTTGTGAGAAGCCATAGCTTTCACTCAGTGTCTCTTCACTGTTTGAGAGGATGTGCAGGCGTTCTACTAAATCTTCAAGTTGAACTTGCCCACTCTATTTTAATTGGTCTGCTGTATTGTAATCAGGGCGTCATATCCGAACTTATCTCCCTTAATCGATTACAAACATTTGGGATGGTATTCTCTTGACAGATATGAATGTCAGGAGAAAGTTTTGATACAGATAGTAACTTGTTTGAACGTTGCGTTCATAGTAATATGAAGTAGAATAATATCTTCGTGAGGCCATCTTTTGTAAATATTGTCCTTGCAACGGTATGATTCGTACGTGTTTACATAATACAAAGGTTTCCTACTGATTCTCATTATGACTCTCACAACTGGTTGATTGGGTGCGTAAAAAGCAAGATTGTTACGAATGACAGCAGTATACAAAAATCAATAATCCTCAGGCCACGGTATTTGAATCATTTTCATTTAGAGTTTGAAATCGCATCGCCCACACATGAACAATAGACCATCTAGTGTTTGGTCAAAAAAGATATTATCTCTCCAGTTCACGTTTTCAATGTCACAGGTTTAAGAAGCATTAGCCCATATCTCCTCATCTTAAATTTTAGTGAACAAAGGTGTCTTTTCATTCAAATCGAGGATATCTGACTTTATAACTCACTTTTTGCACAGTGTCTCTTTTTCCAATTTGGGAGATAAGCTAACTCTACTATTTGCCCAACGCTGGGAGGTTCTTATCGTTCAACGCATTGTTCTTATTATACCTAGAAGATGGTTTAATGCGCTATCACATTTCCCAAGGATTAAGTTAGCGGGAGGCAGGACTTTCTATGGTCCCTTGTATATATCTAAAATCTTTTTAGTTTCTATGTAACGGGTAATTTGGAAAAAAAGAATTATAATTATTGATTCTATAGAATTAATTGTAATTTTAAGTAAATTCAAATTACTTTTTTGCTTGAGAAATTTTTTGGTATCAAAAGAATTAAAACTACGTGAAAATTTATAGAATCAAATATTTTCCCAAGCAAATTGCAGAAAAAAAACTAAATTCATTTTTTGCAACATTGTGTTGTTTTATTCAGCAAACAAAAACAGTTTTCGTTGTGTTAAATCGTTTTCATTCTTTTACGATATTCCGTGAATCAGTTTGATAAATAGATAATAACTCGTATTAATTACTCTTCAAGAACAATTACCCCAATAATGTGTAAATTTAAAAGCTGAAAAGTTATTATATGCAAAACCCTAATTTATGGAGAAATAATAAAACAATGTCAAAAATGTTTCATTTAATTAAATTTGCTTAAATATTTCAAATACAAAACAGATGAACTAACTAGAATCAGAATATTTCATTTTAAATAAAAATTATTTATTTTGCATTAACATACAAAACACTATGTTAATATTACAATATGTTACTGAAAAGTACAATAAAATACGAGACAAATATTTTGAGTAAAATTATTTCTGATTCTTGAGAAGTCTCTGATGAAATTTAAAAACTAATTTTTAAATATATATATATATATATATATATATATATATATATATATATATATATATATATATATATATATATATATATATATATATATATATATATATATATATATATATATATATATATATATATATATATATATATATATATATATATATATATATATATAAATATACTGAGAACTAAGTGAACTATTACAGAAAAAAATCAAGCTACATAAATAATGGCATGAAGACAAACATCAACATATGAAAAAGTATAAACCAATGATTGAAAACAAAGAAAACACTGAAAAACCTGAAAAATGACAATTGAAATTTTGAATCTGGATTTCGACACATTTGATGGTTGCACTATGTTGTACAGGTACCAAACAATACTTATAAAAATATTTAATCCAAAATGGAATTTCTATAAATTCTAAAAGAAAAAAAGTTGGAAAACCCAAAAAACGCAAAAGAAAAGTAATTAAATAATTACATGTAAACGAAATAGTTTGCTATTGATCTTACAGATTAGATAAAAAAAAAAAATCAAAACTATAAAATCAAAAGATTAAAATATTAAAGTGCAAGAATCTATCGCACTACGACATGCACCTAATCTCCCACTAAAAGGAAACTTAGGAAGATTTACATCAAAGCGGAATTAATCATATACATTGATTAGTAAACAAAATTAAAGATTACCGAATGTTTTTTCTCGAGAAAAAATATAAGTAATGCAAAAATATAAAAAAATGTACAGGAAATAACATAAAATATTAATAATAAATTGAAATAAATTAAAAAAATTTTTAAAAACAAAACTTACTGATATTATGTTTTAAATTACTCTTTAATAAAACCAAAGGAAATGCTGGTTTAAGACAAATATTTTTTCTATAATCTAGTTAGTGTATACATTATGAATATCCAATTTAATATCACCCCACACTTAAGTTATATAGTTATATATATATATATATATATATATATATATATATATATAATTAATATTTTATATATAATTATGACAGATATTTTTCTTATAATTTTCAAAACTTTTCCAAATTCCTAATCCTTAATGCTCTTATTTTGTATGGTGATATTACTTGAATTAACAAGATTCCTGTATTATGGTGAAAAAATTTGTTTTGTCTATCAGATACAAAGGATCTATTGATTTGAGATCGATAATCCCAAAGAACTGTTGCAGGTCCTGGAAATCTTGCACAGAGATGACTAGAATGAAGGTATTTCAGTACAATAAATCTTTAGACATATTAAGAAATGACGTTTTCACAAAGAAAAATTGAGGAATTTTAAATTTTTCTTACATTTTTCAGAAAACTATTGTAGCATTTATGGTTTGAACTCTTATTTTGCGAGCCTTGAGGTCAGCTTGACAAATGGAAAATGTTTATAAACATTTATTTAAGATCGAATAAGCTTTATATGTTACATTACAAATTTGAGTCCAATTATAAGATAACAGTGAAAAAAAATTGCAGTTAAATATAATTCAAATTGTACTTTACATGATAATGCATAAGATAATCTCACTTTACCTGAAAAGGTGAATAACTTTTAGGTTATAAATTAAATATACATAATATATATATATATATGTTTAAATAAATATATAATATATATTAATTATTTTATAAAAAAAAATAATGTTTAATAAAATTTTGAAATACCAATTTATTAATTTGTTTAGACAAAGAAATAAAATGCTATCTATCTATGAACTATCTATTATCTTATTGTTTTGTTGTGAAATATGTAAAATTTCATCCTTCTTATTTTAAATTGTCAGGAGGATAAAATTTTTGTAAAAATTCTTTCAGTCGAAAATTAAGTAATCCAATTTTATCCGTTTGTTTTAATGAAACTCATTTTAAGTGTAAAGTTAGAGAGTTGTTAAATATTATTATAAGAGAAAATTTATCTATTCCAATGAATATATTTCAAATTTGTTTTATAATCACAGTTATATTATTTTCAAAGATACCTTTAAAATGACTAGGTTAAAATTTCAGCTATGTTGTTGTTAAAAATTATTAATTCAGAACTTGTATTAATATTTTTAAAATTGATGGTATTTCTATATTATAAATTAGAGCTAAATTATTAATTTGTACTTGCGTTTGAATTATTACTTGTAAGAGTTGAGATTATGATTGTCTTTAAAAAATGATTTATTCAAAAGAAAAATTCAAGTAGTGAAGTAGTGTTTAAGTATAATATCTTAATTAAGTATTATAAATTTTAAGAATCTAAGTAGCATTTGTCACTTCTAGGATAATTAATGAAAGTGGCTTTGTTTTGTACAGAAAATTTGGCTTATTATCTATCATATTTTATATTTATTACTGTTCTTTTAACTTAGGGATTATGCATTTTAAATGAAACATAGTTACACAATCGCATTGTTCTTATTTATAAAGTAGTCCTAAAGCAAACGAAATTTAACCCAGGAGTACAATAAACCTACCTATTTCATTTAACATTTCTGAATGAAAATTATTTTTCAACTTAAATGCTTAAAATGAGTCTACAACATTCTACAATCTACAAATTATAAAAATATTTTGTTGTTCATAGTTAAGAAATGATTAAATAATTTATTTTATGAATGTATGAAAATTTTAAAGATTATATGTATTCATTTAATGTTTATAATTTCCTGATAATATTATTCCCCTGTTTATTAATTTTCTGTATTATTTTATAACTATTTCAAACACACACATTAATTTTAAACATTTCATTAATCTTTTTAAATGCTGTCAGAAAAAAAGACAATAGAATTCATTTACAAATACCTGGTTTTATTTCATTCATTTACATTACTTTCTGAAAGCTCCTTTTAGCAGTGCATGTGATCTTTATGAGTGAGAATTGCATGAATTTATATTAAACTTAAAAGGAAATTCATCAGACTGCATATTTTCATTTGAACGTTCCTTTAGCATTTTCTTAAATTACTCAGCCTATCAATTGTTTATTTTATAAGATCTTAAAATATTTGATTAAATAATATTATGCTTGCTAGAAAATGTTAGTTATATTAAATATGTTTTTTTGCCTGATCAGTTGTTTAATGAAAATAATTTTACGTTTATAGTAAGTATTAACCCAGTTTTATATCTACCAAAACTTTTTTATGTTTCAAGGCAAATATAAATTGAGAATGATTATTACATCGAAATTAGGTGCAACACGAAGGTTATTAGTATGCACCTCGTAACTTTTAAATCTGTGACAAGGGATGAGACAATATACTATTTTTCTTTTATGCTATTTTACCATAAATCACATTTTAAAATGCAACCCTTTAAACTAAAGCAATTATAAACTCACATTATAAATAAATCTGCTAATATATATTTATTTATTTCCATTCTAATTCACTTTTTAATCAAATTATTAATTTAATAGGATCCACTTTTGCCTATAAATAAGCTCATTTTTGAAGCAAAATTTATATAAAACTTTATCATAAAGCCTTTACAGTGTAGTCGATATTTTCTAAGTTCATAAATGTAACTTTATCTAAGTAGAAACAAAGGGTACTTCCAAGACAACAATTTGTTGAGACAATACTGTATACATTTGAGTAATCCTAATTATTATTAAACAGCAAAGCTTATAAAATCACAATATGTCTATACGTATTTTGTTGCATTATCCTTGTTCTGTCCAAAAATGAATGCTGTCACAGAGATTGATTAGTAATGCAAAAAACTTTTTTGTCATCGTACTGAAAAAATATTATTAAATCTTAAATAAATAATTAAATATCTGCTTTTGATTCAATATTGTGTTCTGAAGTAGATTCTAAACATATAATCACATAGACTACAAAATCTTAAAATAGTTTTATTACTCTAAAGAAGTATAATAACTGAAATTAGAAAATTGTGTTTCAAATTTTTACTAAAGCATAATTTACAGTAATTAAATATTACAAAAACAAAATATCTTAAAGAAAATTATTTATCTATAAGATACTTAACGTTATAGAATATTTTTCAAATATGATAAATTAGATCTCAAAGTTAAAAAATAATTAATACGTAAC
>BMAW01025475.1:462363-488732 GCA_019974015.1 Nephila pilipes
TTTAGGTTATAAATTAAATATACATAATATATATATATATATATATATATATATATATATATGTATGTATATATATTTCTAATACATTCTTTTTAGTCTTCCATAGCAGTCAATAAATTTTCAGACATTAACTGAATTTCATATTTTTTAAAGGAGTCAATGTTGAGATTTATTTAACGATATGCTTTTCATGTTTCGAAAACTCAAGAAGAAAATTTTGAAATGGTTTAATAGAAATTTTGGAAATACCAATTTTATTAATTTGTTTAGACAAAGAAATAAAATGTTATTCATAAAATACTTATTAGAACTATCTATTATCTTATTGTTTTTGTGAAATATGTAAAATTTCATCTCTTATTTTTTTAAATTGTCAGGAGGATAAAATTTTTTGTAAAAATTCTTTCAGTCGAAAATTAGTTAATTCAATTTTATCCGCTGTATTTAATGAAAACTCATTTTAAGTGTAAAGTTAGAGATTGTTAAATATTATTATAGAAGAGAAAATTTATCTATTCCAATGAATATATTTCAAATTTGTTTTATAATCACATTTCGTTATATTATTTTCAAAGATAAATTTAAAATGATAGGTTAAAATTTCAGCTATGTTGTTGTTAAAAATTATTAATTCAGAACTGTATTAATATTTTAAAATTGAAATGGTATTTCTTATATTATAAATTAGAGCTAAATTATTAATTTGTCTTGCGTTTGAAGATTATTACTTGTAAGAAGTTGAATTATGATTGTCTTTAAAAATGATTTTTCAAATGAAAAAAAATTCAGTCATGAAATAGTGTTTAAGTATAATATCTTAATTAAGTATTAAATTTTAAGAAATCTGTTAGCATTTGTCACTTTCAGGATAATTAATGAAAGTGGCTTGTTTTTGTCAGAAAATTTGGCTTATTATTATCATATTTTATATTTATTACTGTTCTTTTAATTAGGGGATTATGCAGTTTTAAAATAAAGCAATTAGACACAAATCGCATGTTCTTATTTATAAAGTAGCCTAAAGCAAACGAAATTTAACCCAGGAGTACAATAAACCCACCTATTTCATTTAACATTTCTTCGAATGAAAATTATTTTTTCAACTTAAAATGCTTAAAATGAGTCTACAACATTCTACAATCTACAACATTATAAAAATATTTTGTTGTTCATAGTTAAGAAATGATTAAATAATTTATTTTATGAATGTATGAAAATTTTAAAGATTATATGTATTCATTTAATGTTTATAATTTCCTGATAATATTTCCCCCTGTTTATTAATTTCTGTATTATTTTTATAACTATTTCAAAACACATCAATTAATTTTAAACATTTCATTAATCTTTTTAAATATGTCAGAAAAAAGACAATATGAATTATTTTTACATAATACTGTGTTTTATTTTCATTCATTTACATTACTTGCAAGCTCTTTTAGCAGTATGTGATCTTTTATGAGAGTAAAATTGCATGTAATTTATATTAAATTAAAAAGGAAATCATCAGACTGCTATTTTTCATTTGAACGTTCCTTTACATTTTTCTTAAATTACTCGTATTCAATTGTTTATTTTATAAGATCTTAAAATATATAATGATTAAATAAAATATTATGCTTGCTACAAAATGTTAGTTATATTAAATATGTTTTTTTTGCCTGATCAGTTGTTTATGAAAATAATTTTACAGTTTATAGTAAGTTATTTTAAATCCCAGTTTTATATCTACCAAAACTTTTACTATTGTTTCAAGGCAAATATAAATTGAGAATGTTATTAGCATCGAAATTAGGTGCAACACGAAGGTTATTGGCAATGCACCTCGTAACTTTGTACCTAGTGCAAGTGATGAGAACAATATCTGATTTTTTCTTTTATGCTAATTTTCCATAAATCACATTTTAAAATGCAACCCTTTAAACTAAAGCAATTATAAACCACATTATAAATAAATCTGCTAATATATATTTATTTATTTCCATTCTCTTAATCACTTTTTTTTAATCAAAATTATTAATTTTAATAAGGATCACTTTTGCCTATAAATAAGCTCATTTTTGTAAGCAAAATTTATATAAACTTTTATCATAAAGCCTTTACACAGGTGTATCCAGATATTTTCTTCGTAAGTTCATAAATGTAACATTTATCTAAGTAGAAACAAAGGTACTGTCAAGATAACCATTTGTTGAGACAATACTGTATACATTTGAGTAATCAATTATTATTAAACAGCAAAGGCTTATAAAATCACAATATGTCTATACGTATTTTGTTACATTATCCTTGTTCTGTCCAAAAATGAGTAGTTGTCACAGAGATTGATTAGAATGCAAAAAAAACCATTTTTTGTCATCGTATGAAAAAATATTATTAAATTTTAAATAAATAATTAAATATCTGCTTTTTATTCAATATTGTGTTCTGAAGTAGATTCTAATATTTTTATAATCAATACGACTACAAAATCTACAAAATAGTTTTATTACTCTAAAAGTATAATAACTGAACAGAAAATTGTGTTTCAAATTTTTACTAAAGCATAATTTATAATTAAATATACAAAATAACAAAATATCTTAACAGAAAAAATTATTTATCTATAAGATACTTAACGTTATAGAATATTTTTTTCAAATGTATTAAATTAGATCTCCAAGGATTAAAAATAATTAATTCCAAATGCTTGAAAATTCAATTCGTTTAGTTTGTTACAATCTTAAAATTAACTTCAATCAGATCTTAAAACAATAAGCGTTAAAGCTGTATTTTTTTTATTAAAATAAAGCATGAAATAATTATCAATTCCTTATCTCTTGTAAAAATAAAGATGAATCTCTGATATATATTGCTGAGTGTTAAATTTCTAAAATCCCTTACACATAATTTTGTTATAAAATATAAAACTAGGTAATATCTACGCAGGATTTTGAGTCTCATCTATTTATTACGAATGAAATTATTTTTAAAAGTCAACATTTCATGAGTTATGTTGAGATATATATATGAAGTCTAATTAAATTTGTTACGTATCTTTGCTGAGAGGATTTTTATAAGTATAGTTAATGAAAATTTTCTAAATTAATTCTGAATGAATATATATTTTAGCATATTAAATCCATGTTATTATACATTCTATTTTCTTATTCAATTAATTTCTTAAAAGTAAGTTTATGATAATATTGTTTAAAAGTATGTGCTACGTACTTAAATATAATACATTCTGAGAAGTGTACATGAATCTAAAAATTGCAAGTAATATCCTTATGATTAATCCATATGTAAGAATAATTTTTTTTTAAACATCATTATATGATTTAAATTAATACTTCATAGAAGACAAAAATCTCAGCCATGGAAACAATTATTTCACTCAATAAAGTGCTCCCATTTATTTATTGATGGGGAAAATGCCAGATACGGGAAAACACATTTAACGAATTTTTAAAGTAGATGCGTTGATATTTTTATTCCTTTGAATAAAGGCATTTTCTATTAGTTCGCTGAAAGATTGTAAGATGTAATGGCGTGTATATATTAACCTATTTATTACATTCAATTATCACTTTACATGTTAATTCTTATTTAATTGGTTAAACAGAAATTAAACACTTATTTTATAATGGTTTCAAATGTAAACTAATTAATATTGTTTATTAAAATTAATAAGAAACCTGGCACTAGAATAATGATGAATTGTGTGAATTTTAAATTATATGTTTATGATTTGAAATGCCGATTTAAGAATATATTAATTTTCGCGCAGAAATTACTGAAGTGAAATCAGCTTAAAAACAATATTTGAATTTAATTAAATGAAATCAAACATATAAATATAATATAGCATAATGATGTAAAATTTCAAGTACACATCAGCTGAGGAATTGTTAAATATTTTTATAGATGTCTGTCTCATGACAATTTGTTCGAATTATTGTATGAAAACATTCTTCCATTGTGGTTTTGTAAAAACATACAATTTTTGCAATTATGAAAAGCGTGATTTAAAAATTCAATTTCCATGTTTCCAGTAAAATTTAATTGAGTAAAGAAGCAAAGTTCCCAATATTTTAAATAACACAAAACTTTGGGTACACTCCTTTATTTATGAATAAAATTAGTATTACAGATTAAATAATAAAACTCAATTTTCATATTGAATATTTTCTATTATTTTCGCAAAATTATGATAAAAACTTTAAGCAGACCTTCACACTTAGAGACTCAAAACATGTGATGTTATAACTGAACAACTGATTAAATGTTGTGTTGTTCTTAAAATATGTAAAAAAGCATTCAGACATAATATAGCTTATCAATTAGACTCTTTATATTTAAGAGTGAAACTTTTATTCCCAGCATTATTTTTAAAAAAATGTGTTTCAGAATAAAATTAGAGATACAAATTATAAAAAAAAATGTTTTTTTAATTCTTTTAACATATAAAACATTTTACTGTTGTGCATTCTAATATAGCAAAGTGTTATATTTAATTTAGTGAGTAGAAATATATGAAACATATCAATTGAAATTAAAATTATAGTTTTTTACGCGTTTAATTTTTTCCCAATCAAGTGGTTATTTTTTTCATCTGAACATTGATTAATTCTGAGCCTATTTTTATAATTTACTCTTAATTTTTGGGTTTTTATTCTGATACAATAACATTGATATTTTTGTAATAGATGCATATTTTTTCAATTCAATTTATAATTAAAAAAATGCAATTTTTCTCACTTTCTATTTAAATATGTATAACACTGTAAAAAATGCAAAATTTCTCAAGAATTAAAACTGCTACGTATCTGAATATGTGTTCATAATTATTATTTAAGGAATAAATATAAGATTTAATGAAGAAAAAAATCAAGTTTTAATCAATGTATAATATTCCTAAAAATAACTGGTAACACATCTTATTTTAGTATAATTTTGAATGAGAGTAAAAGGAAAACCCTTTTATTGAAGTTCTTAAAAACTTTTATAGCTAATGAATTTTTTCATACTGAATAATAATTTCATACCTCGAATGATTTTATATATGTTTCATATATTAAGGCATTAATAGGCTCTAAACTTTAAAAATATGCAAAATTTTAAACTTTTAACAGCCATTAATTAATAATTTTGGAAAGAATTTTGATATGTTAAATCTTACCATTTCTAATATACATTTATTTGCTTGATTATTTTCTTTCTCTTTTTGTATTGAGTAAAATAACAGAAATTAATAAATATAATTAGTAAAATATTATTATATAATTTTTTTTGACTTGATTAAACGTGTAAAATTATGAAATTAAAAGAATAATATACCAGAAATTGTCTGCCATGAATTGCTTTTCATAATATGTTTCCTCTACTATTGAAAACATTTATAAAAAGGATAAATTATCATAGGAAATTATTTAAAGCAATGGTATTTCTCAAAAGCCATAATAAG
This sequence comes from Nephila pilipes, assembly GCA_019974015.1. Lineage (NCBI taxonomy): Eukaryota > Metazoa > Arthropoda > Arachnida > Araneae > Nephilidae > Nephila > Nephila pilipes. Next base: position 467,810 of record BMAW01025475.1, read on the forward strand.
AAAATAAGATTAAAGGTAAAAATCTTTGAACATGGATACCTGTTCTCGTCCTGATGCGAATGTTCACTTCTGTATTTAGATGTATTATTCCAGAAACATTGTGCTCACCGTTTAATTTATTTTATTTTCAATAAACAATGTAAATACTTCGTATTTTTGAGTATTGGCTCAACGTACGAAGCATATATTTATTTAATACTTATGAAATACTCACCACAGTAGATTTGAAATATATATGTGCAGAGCATTAAAACTTTTAGTAGTTCAATATTTTCAGTAATAAATATAGAATAGTACAAAAAAAATATTAACGCGCATTTTTCATAATAACTTCCAACTAAAGTAGTTATTTTAAAACTATTTATAACAGCATTTAATAAATTAAAAATAAAATGTGTACAACAAAGGTTTAAAACTTCATTCATACCTATAGTTTTTTTCTCATTAAAACGTTTAAATATACAGATAGTAAGGGAAATATAATATTCCTTTGAGGTATTGAAATTACAATTCTACGTGAAGGCCACACAAAAATGTACTTTGCGTTTCATTTTAATAAAATGCTTCATTTTTTTTCATTTTGTAAATGCAGCAGAATAATCGATGCACAATAAATCATGATCTAATTACTAAAACTATCACCATATTCACCAATATATTACTTCTTTTATTCATTCATCCCTTAAAATACTCTTAACTCACCAAGCTATAATAGATCAAGAAACTGTTCTAGAGAATAATATAATTATATAGACACACTACCTTTTCCTTCAACGAAGATTACTATAACCTTTAAAATGGTTCAACCTTTTCCAGATTACAGGAAAATATCCCCCATTTTACACCCGAAATTTCAGCAGTTAATTATACATTTGAGATTATACGTATCAAGTTAAAAGCTAAGCTGAATTATAAGATTCCTTGATTTTAATTGAAGATGAGAATTACTACAAAATTTAGGTATAACATTTAAAAAATAATGTGGATTTATTTATTTGGAAACAAAATGTTTAGCTCGTCTGAGATAGGTGTTAAGCTTATAAAATACCAGCATTAGATGTAAGCTTAATGAATTGATGAGGATACGTGTCCAAGTCGACATCCTACATTCAAAATACTTTCATCAATTAATGAAGTACTCATACATATTTTTTTTTCAATTCTTAATTATTTACACTTTACTCAGCTTTAAGAAGTGGAATAGAAATTTTTTATAAAAAATATTTTTAAACCCTGATCCTTTTCAATAGCAAGTAGGTAATATTTGTAAATGAAATTGAGAAATGCAAACATTACCGTAGCTTAATAATTAATTATTTGCTATTGGTAAGGAAAATAAAAAAATATTTATTTTGGAACTGGGCTGGCAAGAACTGTCTTAATTTGTAGCAGAAAAATAATTAAACATTTTAAAAGCGCTGATGTCGATAAAATGTGAGTAATTAAATATATTTTAAATTTCTTTCAGATTATTATTTGAATTATTTTTTTATTGAACGTTTCATAAACTTTATTAAATGTTTGACTTAACAGCTTAAAAAATATTTAATTTCATAAGAAAAATAAATCGAAGCCATGCGGTGTTTAAGCTTAACTTATTTTGATATTGAAAGTAGTTTTCAACTATTGAAATCAAAACTTTCAAATATAAGCTAAACTGTGGTTAAATATTCTGTTCTTAAATATTCTGAGGAAAGCATTTATGGACAAAATATTTTTCATTTCTCATTGACATTATTTATTAGTCATTTCACACTTTACAGAATCAGGACATCTGGAAATTTTAACGATCTATCAATTTTTCATTAAACTTCATTCTGAAAATAAAAAAAAACATGAATTAAATGAAAAAAAATATCATTTAAATTCTTACCTTCAAATACTTTAGAAATGAATAAAAAGCATAAATACTTACTTATTTTTCATACAATATGTGTACTTATTATTATATACATACTTATTTTTCATACAATATGTGTATTTTATTATAGTATTAGTACGCAATAAATCGAGTTTTATTATTAGCTAAAATTTGACTTCCTGTATGAACTTTAATTTATTATTAACAAACGTTCACCTTACGAATGAACTGGGTGAAATTCAACTTATTAACAAATGTTCCTACTTCTGTTTTCATTACATTAGTAATTATTTCAATTTAGCTCAGCTATATTACTATCTTATTAGTCTAACAAAATTCCATTCCAAAATCTGAAGCTAAGTAAAGCAACATAATATCAGAAAACGTCTGAATCCACTGAAAGTGCATTAGAGTTCTCACATTCTTAAAAGTCTAACAATGAAAATAGAAGCTTCGTAAAGTAACATATAGTTTATATATACACTGATGCTTTGGATTAACATATAAATTCTAACGTTTCTCAGGAAAGTGCAGAATAAATTTATGCAAAGAAATATTTAACAATTCTCTATGGTCTGCGGTATGTGAGATATGATCCAATTCCTCTTCAATATTTTAATTTTGATGCTATTTTATTCACGTTTGATTCCACTATCAGGAAGGTGCACCTTCATCTACCCGTCTAGGGATTATAAGAATTCGCGCCTATCTCTCGTTGGATGTCATTCACATGCTATCAGAGGATCCCTTATTTCATTGCAAAGTTCCTTAAATATTGAATGTACTCTGGCTTTGAGAAGAATAGAAATCTTAGAAATTTTATTATAAGATTTCTCTTGCTGGATGTACTTGTCATGAATTGGATAGCATTTTCAAATTAAGAATTCACGAATCACTGATTTAGGCAAATGACATGACAGGATTATAAATGAAAAATTCTTAAGTATTAAAATGAAATAAAAGAACACATTTTTATTTACATCAAACTGAAAGAAAATCTATATTAATAAAAAATTAAATGTTGTTATTTAAATGTTTCCGATACAACAAAACAAAACAAGAAACAATAAAAATTATAGAAACAGAGTGTTATAAAAGTTGACTTTTGTAAACGTTAATTTTTTTCCAGAATGTAATTGCTTATTTTCATTTGTAAACCAAGTTTTATTCCAGAATATTTATCTTATCTTTTGCTAATTTTTAATTTGTCACTTTAAAGTTCATTGGCAGGAGAGACAAAGAACATTCAAATCTGAAATTGTTTTTAAGAATGCACTCAAATAGCAGATGATACATAGATTCAGTCATAATATTAAATCTTAAGCATTATTTTGTAGCTTTTAAATTTCAAACAGTTATATTACAATTAATAATAAAATTATTATTAGCACCAGTAATTATTGTATTGATATAGAAATGTTTGATATTAAAAGCATAATAATCATAAAGTTCGAAACCAAAAATATTTTTGACTGTAAGTAATATAGACAGAAAGATTCATAAAAGTTTTTATAATGTTAAATCTAATTGCTTTGAAAAATCAGTGAATTTATATTTCCCAGTTCCTATATCAATTTCTATACATTATGCAATCCAAGAAACGGTGATATTTATATTTTTATATAGTGGTAGAATAAAATAACGAAGAATACTCATCTAAACTTGAAATCTAACATATTCTAGGTTAGGCAGGAATTAATTATAGTGGATACTATTCTTTGTAATATTTTAAGTTAGTTTGTGCATCATCAAATAAAGATGTCTTTCGGATTATATTTTATTGAATTATTTATTATTCATTACTTATATTTAGGATTGTTCCGATATTTGCTATTAGCATTTAGCAATTCATTAACTCTGTAGTAGGATCTTTCATTTTAAACACAGAACTCATCAGTGTACTTATTTGAGGCAGTATATGATAAAGTTGTTTATCTTCCGATTTCGAATTATCTCATTATTTCTGTCGTAATAGTGAAATTTAATTCACATAAAATTATATTTGCATAAGCTATCTAAATATAATCTTGCTCCAGGAAAAAAAATTTCTAAATTTTTTTGTATGTGTCACATTATCTCACTTAAAAACAATAATCAGTTAATTTTAATTATTTTTGAATGATGAATCATTAATTTATTTCCGAATCTTATAAATTTTGAAATAACAAGTAGTTTTTCAAAAATTTAAATTTCTTTGAAATGCTGCATGTTTATATGATTTCAATTCTCTAAAGGGAGATAAGGGTGTTTCAGTGTAACGCATTCATTAAAATGAAGTGTAAAATAATTAAAGAATAAGATTAGCTTTGCAATTACGTTGTGTATTAGAATAACATGAATGGATTATTATTATGCATGTTCTTTTATTGCATATCATGTGCAACAAAGAAACATGTAGAAGTAAGAAAATAAGGTCTCAAACTTACTATTACTTATTTAATGTATTATATGTATAATATGTTGTGCACATAATAATTTGAAGTACCTTATCTATTTGTAATTATAATGCTTTAGTGTTTGCAACTATGCAACATAAGTTTCAAATTTATGCCTATTGTTGCCTCTGAACATTTCTAGGGTAAATGGGAACATTTTTTAAAAAATAATAAATATACATTATAAATCACTCAGTTAGTATTCAATATTTTGAAAAATTGCATATAGCAAAAGGAATACATAGAAAACTATAAATTGAAATATTACACCTATTTCATTCATATATTATTTAAGTTTCACAAAAAAAATGTCAATAATAACTTTAAAATATTATTTTCAAAAAAAATGTACAGTAACATAATTCTTGTAAAAATATACAGTAACGTATTTCTTGTATTAAATTGTTTTCTTTTACTGATAAAAACAAATGCATTGTATCGGCATTAAGATCAAAATTTTGTTACTGAAATCAAATGGCTTTTACGAAATTTAAATCAGGTTTCTGTTTAATATCAAAATTCTTTTCCGAATAAATTTCAACTATTCAAAATAAGTCTTTATATATATATATATATATATATATATATATATACATAATGCTTAAATTAATGTAACAAAACCTTTTCATTTCTTCATGTATATTGAATTAATAATGTGCGTAAGTTTTCTCTCACAGGAATCTTTTTTATACAAAATTCCCTTCATTTTTGAAAGTTAGGAGTTTTTCTCTAACATTTAGAAGTATCATAAGAATATTTTATTAAATTTCTTTTAAATTTTTAAGTTACATCGTAAGATTTAATTTGATCAAAACTAATTTTCTTTTTCTAGTTTAATGCAGTACTTTAAATTTAAATAATGCTATTAATTTAATTTTATATGTGAATGTATAATAAACATATTATTCAACATTCAAAATAAAGGACAAGTGCCATTTGGATTTAAAAATTAACTATTTTTTTTACTATTAAATATTTAGCCCTATTGTTATTGTTACTTATTGTTAAAAGGGCAATAAGCAATAATATCTGGTATTGAAAAATTAGAAGAAAGAATTTTTCCAATATTCATATTTTTATAATCTTTTTTTTCTCTTTAGTTTGGCTAACTGCACAATGGTGTTTATATAAAACATAAAAACACTGTGCAGTAAGCCCAACAAAATAACATTACATTTCTCCATAAAATAACATTGTATTTTATTTTCCATGTCCAAGGAACAATAATTACTAAAAATAATTTGAATAATTTTATGTCCTTTTTATTTATTCCATAGTGTTACTGATCAGGTTCATTTCTTTATTATTAATACACTATTTGCTATTGATGGAAATCTAAATGTGAAAATTTTCTAATAGAAGAATACCTTTAATATAAATTTTAAAATACATTATTATGCATTTATTTATATATATATATTATTATTATTTTCAAAATACATTAAAAAGATTATATATAATAATTCTTTTTTTTTTCATTGTAAATGGAAAAAGGATATATTTCGCATTCAAATAAATATTTTAAAAAACATTATTTGTATTATTATATGAAAATTTTTTGCGGCAAAATAGGGAACGATTATAAATTTGTAAATATCGATAAGGAAAAAAAATTAAAATCCTGCATTTACATTATTAAAAATATGTCACAGATCTGCGATATATAAAACATTATTTTTTAAAGTAATAAATTCCGAAGAAAGTTTTAAGAAATGCTTTTGGAGGGCAATTTTCTTTTTAAAAATGTTTTAATATCTAAATAAATGAAATTTAACATACAGGAAATTTTTTATTTATTTCTCCAAATTAAATATATCAAATTAAGAATCTCTTACAAATTCATCTAGTTTCTACAAATAATCATTATTATTAGTCTTACAAGGATGTAACTCAAGTTCATAGATAAGAACAAAATCAAACAAGCTTTCTTTTTACCAATTTGCAAAAGAACAATATAGAAAAATCTATTAACCTTGTAGCTTTTTATTTGTGAATTCAATATTTAAGAAGTATAAATTCTTTCATATCACCTAAATATTTTATACCTCTTTTTATTCATTAAGATAAATTGTATTCCATTTTCTGCTGAAAATTTCATATATCTTTTTCTTATTTCGTGCATATAAAATTAAAGAAAACATTTACTGTAATATTTTCAATTATGAGAACGGTATGTTCTTAATAATCACTGACTTTTCTACTCGACTGGTATTTCTGCCTTCTTAAGTTAACTGGAAGTAAAGAATAATAACAGAATTTAGGAATTTTTGAAAAAAAAGAACATTAATTTTATCTGCGTCTGCTTGAGATTTCTTGATTGGTTTAGTTTTTATCATAAACTTTCAATGAAATTGTAATTTTGACCTAGGAGGAGATGATGAAAATGCAAATTGATCTGATACATCACTGAACTAACAACATCATTTGAGGACTTTGAAATTCATTTTCATTCATTGTACGTCCTCTTTAATTGTTCTTCAAAAGGGAAGTTGAATGGAATAAAACTTTTGAAAACTTTTTTTATTTGAACATTAACTGACACGATGCTCAAGACCAGGCTAATTTGTCTATCACAATTTTTGATTGTGATATTATTATATCATATAATAATATAGTTATGATTCTCTAGGTATAAGATTTTGTACCAGATATAAAGAATGTATCTCTAATTTATTTTCAAAGTTTGGAAAAACGTTCATAATCAATTTATAACTCGTATAGCAAGGCTTATTAGATTATGAATAACGCATTGTGGCCCTCCAATTTTAAAAAAAAGATGTCTCACCTATGTTATAAATATTTAAACCTCTCAAAGCTGCATTTTTGACGCTGAATTTCGAAGAACTTAAATATAATTTTTTAGTTTTTTTCTTCTAAACTTTTCATCGCATCAGCTAAAAACGCTAATCATTTACATCTTTAAAATATGACATCTGAATTTCTTCCCTCAATTGGTTCAATAACGCAAAATAATTGGGGGTAGAATTTTTAAGACTTCAATTCAGCATTTGGGGATTGCTCTTCTCAAATTCTTAGGTTCATATAAAGAGTAAAATATACTTTTTACCATGTAGTATACGAATATATGTTTCTTAATACTTAATTCCTTTATACTTAACCTGTCTTATTAAAAAAAAATTTTGAACTCTCAATACAGAAGCTTATGCACGCTCATCCTCTCCACATTGAAAGTATGACATTTGAAAATTCCTCCCACTACTAATTCCCCATCCTGTACTAATCGTCACGTTCCTCTTCCGAACGGAACTAACCAACCAATTTATCAACGTTGAGTGAAGCCGTCTATAAATGCATGACGAGTAATTAGGAGAAAACTGTGTGAGCGTGCGATGCAATTCCGTCGTACTTAAGAGAGATCCATAATACTCTCTCGAGGAAGTGGCACACTAAATGGCACCATTTGTGCTCATTGGACTCACACCATTGTCAGAAGAGGAGCAGGTTAAGTGAAGTGTGCGTGTAAGACGCGATCAGGACGAGCTGTGAGTGGGTAATGAGAAGCAGGTTATGCAGTGGTTGGTGGTTTCTGTCCATAGTTCTTTGTATCCCATGCTCTAAGAATGTTCATCCTTGGAACTTTTGATTTAAGTAGAGTTAGATAGCAGTTTTCTAATAGCCTCTATTTTAAAAGCTTGACAATTTATTTCAAAAAATGAAAACTTTGTATAAAGGCAAAACGTTATAGAATTAAATTTTATAAGTATGGATTCACACACACAATGCTAGAAATTTAATATGAGAAATTAACTTTTTATTAAATTACGAATTAAATAAATAACAGTTTTTTCAATCTAATTATTTGGTTGTTAGTTGTTTGCCTAAGGATCTCATTTGTGTGCAATATTGTTGTATATTAATTGCTAAACAGTATAATAATAAAAGAATGCGTTAATCTTATTTTTGTGAGGTACCTTTAAAAATAATAAATAAATACAAATAAATGCTTTCCATGTCCATGTAGTATTACTGAACTGAATATAATATAAATATTTCAAATAATTTCAGTAATAAAATTAAAAGAAATTAATTTTACAAAAATGTTAAAAGAGACAGTTATACAAAAATAACATTAGATGAAGCCCATTAACAAAAGAGTGCAAAGTTAAGCATCTAATTGCAGGATGTAATGTCTGAAAAGTATTTAATGTATAAACTATTTTCAATTAGAGTAAGCAAGGAAAATCACGGGCTATTTCATAATTAAACTAGATGGTGAATAAAATTGTGAAACAGATTAAAACAAATAGTACCAAAAATACTATTTATAAGATCTCTTAATGGTTATTTTACGAGAAATCTTCCGGTTATATGAAATTGCTCTTCACAAATCGTTTAAATATCATAGATTTAAATGTTCATATAATCCTTAATATTTAAAATCAGTAAAGTAAGTGTACTTAATATAAATAATAATCTATTATTTAAACAAATCGAAGAAGACAATTTAACCATGCAATCAAAATTCACAATTGATCTGAATGCATATAAAATTAAAAAAATTTACTTCAGATAAAATATTTTATTTGATATAATTAACATAATTTGATGGATCGTTTAAACATATTACGCAGTGAAATGGTTAAAAACATTAAGAGCATTTAACCAATAAAACGATGTGTCAATCTACATAAACATATCGACATTAATTTTCTTGAATTATTTGTCAAATTTGATGCTGGTTTGAAAAATACCCGGGATAGGAATGGGAATGGAGTAACTCACTGTAGAATTATTTATCACTGTGTTTCTCTTTTTCTGAGAAGTCCACGAGTATGACACTCTTAGTAACCATACAAAAATGTCGTCATAATTTTTCCGGTTAATGAGAGAATTATAAGGGTTTTTAGGTAGGAGGATGAAGGGTTGATTCATAGGAATCAACCCAATTTCTTTTAATATGGCTTGTTTATGTTGATGAATACATATATCAGCGACAGTGATAACTCAATAGCATTCAAATATTAATTGGGTAGCAAATAACAGCCAATTGAGTTGTTACCCTTGAATCAATGCCAAATTTGTTTTGGGGACATTTAACAGATAACACACGACAACAACTTGCCTTAACAATTAATGACATCAGTTATCATTAACAGGCGTTGTTTGAACCATCCTGTAATCTCTCAACAAAACATTGCTTATATTATTCTGCAATATTTAATATAAGTGTTTTCATATTCAATTATCATATAAATGTTTTCACAATCTGACAAAAATCAAAATCGTAGTAATTTATAAAACAATAATTCCTTTAATTTCTTTTGAGTTATTTGGTTTCCTAATTAGGGTAGTTGCAACTGGCTCGTGAAAGCAGAATTTTCAGAAAATTTCGTTGTACTAATGTAAAAACAGATATTTGTGAATCCTTTGCAAAGCTTGCCATTTTCGGAAATTCTTTACTTCTAAATCAATTTCGTTTGTTTTATAATAACAAAATACAAATTTTATAAAAAAAAAAGGAAAAATTAATATACATTCATATGTGGGATTCATATAATTTCTGTAATTTTTATTCTTAGTTTATAATTTTTCTGTAACATTCTTTGTAAAGGTAACATGATGACTTTCGAGCACAAAATATTAAAAAAAAAAAAAAAAAAAAGATGTGAGCACAAAGCAAAATAATCTTGGTGAAATTACAAAAAATAGTTAAGAAATCTTTTTAATGAACAATTTTAATCAGCTTAAAATTTTAATTTTAAGGAAAGAAAGAAAGAGAATGATAGAGGAAATAAGTAATAAAATTCTATAATTGCTATTTAAAGTTGCTTGTATCGGAAAATTCCCCATTAAAATGATAAATTTAAATCTCATTTGTTAACTGTTTTGAATGATTTGATAAACTTAATTTAATATATTGGTAGTTATATTTAAATGTTTATATCAGTTTTATCAAATAGAAAAAAAGTAGCTTAAAATTGTTATTAACTTCAATGTCTAATTGAAACACTTAAAAAACAATTCAAATTATTAAATGTCAACTCCACTTAAAATAAATTATTGACTCAAAATCTTACTGTCATTAAACAAAAACAAATGTATACGAAATGCAATAATTCCAATTATGAACTGTATCCAGCATTGTTTGATTATATTTAATTAGGAGAAATTGGATTATGGAACAAAAGGGATAGATTCACTATTGTTTTAAAACATTGTATAAATGTCATCAGAACTATTGTTAAGATATTTATTAATGTAATACATTATTTAATAGAACAAAAAAAAATACTTGATTTCGTACATCAATCTATTTACGTTTTAAGAGAACTCATAGACATTTTATATCTTATCGTCTTGAGAACATGTTAATATCAATAATATTTTCTCATTTCAGTGAAAAACGTGGATTGGATCTTGGATTGTCTCGAGGTTTTTCTGGTAGCCAGGCAGCTAAACATCTGATGGGACTATCAGCTGCCAGTTTTGCTAATGGTCCTGGAAGGAAACGCCGCTTTGCTGATGACACTCAGTAACTCAGTTCCCTAAGTTTTGTACAAAAGTGGTGGCTTAAAAGCATTTTGATTTTTTCGCCTGTTTTTCGCACTTCTTAAAATATCATAATTCTTGAAAATAATCTATGTGTACTAAATAATGTAACATATTAGAAGAATTTTCAATAGATGAGTTTTCAATGATATACATGTACCTAAAACACAAAAATATGTATTATGTAATAGTAATAGTATAAAAAATAAACTTCCATTTTATGATTTGTAGAATCTAGATTCAATAAAATACTCTGCTCTGCGGATTTTGTGCATTGTTTTATTCTTATACCTATATTTTGTATAGTTCATGAGTGGCGTTTTAATTTTGAACATATTGAGGTAGATTGTTTTATCACAAAAAACTATTTCTACCTTATTTATATAATTTAACTACGTAGAAAATATTTAATTAGTGTTAATATTCTAAGAAAAAAAGGCATTTTTAAAACGAAATAATTATGTTATCACATATTGTAAAGTGCCAAGATATAGTAATTGCTCACACAAAAGGAAAGTTTGGGAAGCTATTGCTTATTGAAACACTTCTAGGAAATACATCCTATATATTAAAAAGTTTATTTTCATTTTTTTCTGATAACGTGAAATATAATTGAATCAAAAAAGAACATTATGAAAAATGGTATTTTCCTCATAAATGTTAATTAGTCATTTAATTTCTCGACGCCGCTCAAGTGGCTATAAATTTTCAGTCAAATTTTAGAAATTAGGAAACACATGTATGTAAATGCTCACTTTAGTGAAGGTTTTTCAATCAAGTGTTAATATTTTCATCCTTATTTCTCTGTATCATATAAGTTAAATTAATAATTTAAAAAGAAAGCAGAAGTTAGGTATTCGCATAAACTAACTGTAATTCAGTTACTAAAATTTAAGGAAATTAAATATATGTTTAAGTAGTATTTTTGAAAAGTAACATAGTTAAGATTTATTTTAAAATCTTTTTAAAAATTTTAATGTATAAGAAAAGTTAAGTACCTGGAGATCATAATTTTAGTTTTGTTGTTATTTTGGCCATTTTTGTCATTTTTTCTTTTTACATTAACCAATAATTAGGTACACCGTCTTTCTTATCAGTGAAAAATCAATATTAAATATACAGTTGTTAATAACTGCAAAAAGAATATTTTACTTAGAGCTTATAAATTAACTCATTTGAAAGTTATATATATCATTAATTGTAAATTAAAGGATCGTAAAATAAATATTTATGCAAAGAAAATAAGGCAACTCATTGCACATATTACAGTTACTCCATTATTTAAACATTTAAAAAAGATTCAATTTACTACAATATAAAAGATAAAAAATGAATTAACTTTAAAAATCAGAATGATGTAATAGATATAGATATTTTTTTTAAATCTGTAGTTTAATCAACAAATCATTTTAGTCCTTATAGGATATTACCTCATTGAGCTTTCAGACGCAAGAATATTTTTTATTCTTCTTAATTTTTTGTCTCGTATCGTATTTTTTGCTTCTCTTAAGTCAAATTATTTTTTCAGAACAAAATCCTTCAAGTTTCTGAATGACGTACTCAAACATTAATTTTGTGGGGGTGCATATCATAAGGGCCATGGTAGAAGGAAATTCTTTTCTTTAACACCACTATTTGAAAAAAATTAATGCGCGATATATAACTAATTTCGGGTATTTCAAATTGCTTAGCGATTGATGTAATTTTAATCAAATTATAAAAATTAAAAAAAATAAAGACTATTTAAAGAAAAATACTAAAGATAACACGAGAACACAAATTCCTACTTGCTGGAATCGGTGGAATCCAATATCTCTGAATAGTTGATAAAAATCGTTTAATGATTGGAAAAAAAGTCACAATTTAAAGAAATGTTTAAACAGTCGAGTATAATTAAATGAAAAGGTTGATTGATTGATTGAATGAAGAAGGGATGTAGGGCAACAAGGGCCATTATCCCTTTGAAAAGGTATATAACACATGGATCAATAAGTCCCGAGACTAACGTTGAAAACAACATTTTTTTTGCAAATTTTTTTTTATTCATCAACATAATCACCTTTTAGGGTGATACAATCGTTCCAACGCTTTTCCAATTTTTCAATACCATGTTTATAAAAAAAAATTATCTTTCGCTTCAAAATAAGCTTCAGTTTCAGCGATGACCTCCTCATTTGAGCCAAATCTTTTTCCCTGGAGCATTTTTTTAAGATCAGCAAAGAGCCAGTAGTCACTGGGGGCTAAATCTGGCGAGTATGGGGGATGGGGAAGCAGATCAAAGCCCAATTCGTTCAATTTTGCCATTGTTTTCATCGACTTGTGGCAGGGGGCATTGTCTTGGTGAAAAAGGATTTTTTTTCTCTGCATGTGCGGTCGTTTTTTTGCGATTTCCTCCTTCAAACGCACCAGCAAGTCAATATAATAATCACTGTTGATCGATTTACCTTTTTCTAGGTAGTCAATGAAAATCACGCCATGCGTATCCCAAAAAACTGTCGCCATGACTTTGCCAGCTGACTGCTGCGTTTTCGGACGGCTTTCGCCAGTTGTGCGCCACTCAGATGACTGCCGCTTCGACTCTGGAGTGTAGTGATGTATCCCTGTTTCGTCCATGGTCACGTAACGACGCAAGAAATCTTTTTTGTTGCGAGTAAATAGCGATAAACAGCTTTCTGAATCATCGACTCGTTACTGTTTTTGTTCCATCGAAAGCAATCGCGGCACCCACTTGGAAAAAACCTTTTTCACTTCACTTCAAAAAACCGTTTTCAGTAAATACACTTCCATATGATATCTGTGTCATCTCAGCAATCTCACGGAGCTTCACTTTACGATCTTTCATTATAATTTTTGTCACTTCACTCACATTTTCCGGTGTAACGGCTTCCACAGGTCTACCCGAGCGTTCCGCGTCATTTGTGTCGGTACGACCACGTTTAAACTCGGCAAACCACCGACAAATCGTTGCTTTTGATGGACAAGAGTCCGGTAACATTTTTCAATCCATTGTTTCGCTTGCACGGTGTTTTTACCCATTAAAAAACAATGTTTTATCAGAACACGAAACTCGGTTTTTTCCATTTTTTAAACAAACTACAAAACGACTTTACTCCAACCTCGATAACTCAGCTGTTTCTGGTCCGATCGACTTAAAATTTTGACACGTTTCACGCAAAGGTTAGTACTCTAGAAAGACCTGGTTACTGGTTTACTACGAGCGTCATCTCTGGGTTAGTCTCGGGAGTTATTGATTGATGTGTTACATATTTATTTTTTAAAGTTACATTTATCCAACATGTTTGCTTTTGCTAAATATTTGACTCCTTCATTTACAGATATATTTTAAGTACGTATAACGAATAGAATCCATAAAGTAGTTCTTAAGAATTTTTTCTATATATTTTATTGTTGAAAACGATATTTCAACAATACATGTTGTACCATGTAAAATGACTAAAATTTTTGAATTTTATGGGCATTCGGGAGAATGATTACGTTGCACTTTTTTAAAGCTCTATAGCAGTTCAAACTAAAGAATACGCGATATCACTATTATTGCACCAAATCTGTTCAAGGATTGATAAAATTTATTTTGCCAGGGATTATTTTTACATCGCTGAGATTCTGAAATTCTGCTTATACTACTATCTGACAAATCTAGAAAATATGTTTTTCCTTCAATATTTCTAATATATTTTCATCTGAAGATGTAAAGTCATTCCCCCATATGATTAAAATATTCATAACTACTTTGTGATTTGTAAATATTTCTTCAAAATATAAAGTTACAGAATCCAAAAATTGGTTAAAAATTGTTATTTTATTAAGAGATTCGTGTGCAAAAGATTTAAAAATTAATAAAAAAGATTCAAGCATTTTTAAAGTTATAAAATAATAAACCTTACAATTTGAGAAATAGAAAATCTATTCTTAATTACTGTTCGCTTACAAAAGTCGAGATTACCGCTCATGGACATTTCAACTTTACAAAGGAATCTATCATTCCGAAGATCAGTTTCTTGCGCTCATTGATGAAGGATGCTAGGCATTTCAGCTAGGCATTGATGCCTAGATGAAAAGAATGTCCTATGTAAATCTTTCCCAGGAATCATTAGGGAAGGAAAAGGAATATCATGTATAGAAATACACCCTCTTCTCTCTTTCCGTTTACAAACACTGGCATAGAGACTCATTTTCGAAGACAGTAAGGATTTTTCTACTATTGTTTCAGGAGTTAGTTTAAAAGGAATCTTTTTTCTCTTCATGATGAAAGAAAATGTGAATGAGAAGAAAGAAAAATTTATTATTTTATTATATTTTAGAACATCTACAAAATTATGATAAAAAATTATCCTAAAATATTTCAATTTTGAGAAAAATCTTGAAGAAAGGGGTGCATATGTTCCTTTGCCCCCCTCCCAGCTATGTCAATGACATTTCTGATATTCAGGTTTTAAAACCTTATTTCTCCAAGATCTTATTGATTCTTGCATATTCTATTATTCTCTAATTTTTAATTCATTCCAGTAATGAATGAAATATACACATATAATCCCAAAATAAATTAACACTCAGCAGATTTTTCAGTATGAGTAAATACACCAAATACACGTTAGTGAAAAAGAACAATTTATAATTTTTGATTTCATAAATCCCAAGAAATTATCAAGAATGCAAATAAGTGACAAAATACATTTGAAATTAATTTAAAGAATAACTTTAAGAAATTGAACTATAAAAAATTCGAAAAAAAATTATAATTGATTTATTTTTAAAAGATAATGTGTTCCTTCTTATTGATTCATAATGGTATATTTTTGCTCTACTCCTTATATTTCCGAATCATTTGAAAATTTTTATTCACGTTTAGTTTTAATGAAAAATATTCGAATGAATTCAAATTGTAAAAGTGAGGAAATAATGTAGAATTTCCAAAAAACATACAAAAAGTTCAAAGATTATTTTAAAACTTAAATTGTATTCTTAAAACCATTTTATTTCATACGATCTAAAATAACTTCTAATACCTAGGTATTAAATATTAAAAAGTTTGAAAGCTCAATTACGAACACATATTTATTTAGCCTTGTTAAATTGTACAAGCCTAATATATTTCGGTTGTTAAACATTTCGCTGAAATAAAGATCTTTAAACTTATATTCAATTTTCCTTCCTTTTTTTCACACAAGAGTGTAATAATTTGATTAAGAGATGTAAATAAATAATTAGTAAGGTTCTTTACTAATTTCTTTAGAGTATCTACGTTACATGTTTTAATGATATTCAGTTATAAATAAAATCTCGTTTTTTTCTTCTTTGTAACCTGGGGATATATTTATTCTGCATCTGAAGCTTAGCTTGATTTTAAAAGAATGCATTCACACTATCATTTATTGATATCTTGAAATGTTCAAAAACAAATGCCCTAAAGAACTAGCTTATGGAAACAAAAACTCTATTCTTATTGCTAAAACTACATAAATTTAAAAAAATTTAGAACATCAAATTTAGACATTAGCAACGAATTGCCACTTCAGATACTATAAATATATATCTGTTTAGTTTTATTCAATATCATAAAACAATTTCACAAAATTAATAGTTATTTATAATTTTCTAAACCTGAAACAAAATGTGATTTTTATAATTTCTTTATGCGGCTGTGGGAGACGAGGTCAGAAGCTCGCGGTCGGGGTTGTTTTCGTTATTTAGTAGGTTTGAGTTTTGACTCCACTAAAGGTTCGTCATGTAGCGGAGCTGAAGTAATCATGGTAATGCATCCCAGCTGATTATTCTGGGAAAAACTGGGTATAAAAGCCGGGGAATATGCTATAAATGCTATTAAATTCCTTGAAAAGGAAAAACTGTAGAAAGTTATTTATGTATTTTCTGGACAATCAAAGGAAAAGAGGCACGAAATAAAGTTCTCATAGAAAAAGCGATGAAAACAAATTAACCTGTTTGCTCCCAGCGTATCACAGGCAATACGCTCGTGTTGGCTCTCCTGTGCTAAGCGTATCATAGGCGATACGCTCCGTGAGTGTCTTCAACGGCCCAACGTATCAATAGAGATACGCTTGATGAGAACGTTTTATTTGATTTTTTTAATGTTTCTATATGGCGTTACAATTCCATGAAATCTATATAGATAGGTTATTTGGAGTGTTGACCTTAGTGATAAGGGCTTGGATTTCACTTCTGGCTAAGGAGAGGGGTAATAGTTAAAAGCACGTGTTGCCCGTGCGATTCTTTAAATGTAACGATATGATTTAAAGGGTGCACTTTCTTTCGGCTTGTTTTTTTCTTCCTTGCTTGCTTCTTAGAAGTTCGAAGGGGAATTTATGGTCCTTTATGGGGCTTAGAGCTTTTGGTATTAGATGTTCTCAGCTGTTCGTTTCATTCGGTCAGTTTTTATTTGTAGCGACAGTCATAACGAAAAGAAAGTGTTTATCTGATATTCAGATTTGCGAAACAATAAATGAATCTGACAATAATGTTAGCGAAAATAATCCAAATCTGACATAGACATTAAAGTAAAAAAAAAGGGGGGGGGACTAAGATGTTCCCTTTCCTCAAAATCTTGCGTGAAGACATGTGACGTTGTACTATACATTGAATTTTTTTTATAAATATACCATATAGCAAAATAAGATTTATCTTTTATATCCATATATTCCATATAATGGTACATCATTACACCATGAAATTTATGTAACATATGTAAATATACTTTGTATTTTCTTAAAAGTTTGATTTTTTATGTAATTTTATGTATAAAACATTCAATTTTCGATTAAATCTTTTTTTCTTTTGTATATATTAAGTTTAATGCATTTTAAATAATATATGTAAATTCCAAAATATTTTAATTAATAGCCGATTTTAGAGGAATTTTTTTTCACGAATTAGGCTTAATATCTAAATCTAGTCTGAGCGGGCCCAGGGAAGCACTTCTTTTTTTCCCTCCAGTAGTGAAAGAGTTAAGAAAATACTGCTAATAATATTTATGCAGCAGGACGTTTTAATGAGGTAAGGTTTTGTATTAAAAACCTGTTTTCTAAAAAAAGACAATTTTTAAATTGCGTGTATTTTTTTTCTCTAAATCTATTGCATCCACGTATCTGAATTTTTGCAACATATTCCTATGACATTATATATATGGACGCGAAACATTCGTAATTTATTAATAAAACTGGCTAGAAAGCAGATATCGTAACAAAAAATGGCAGTTTTCCATAAATTTACCGTGATTTCCAGAAAGAATTGTCTTTTAAGAAG
Source organism: Nephila pilipes (assembly GCA_019974015.1). Taxonomy (NCBI): domain Eukaryota; kingdom Metazoa; phylum Arthropoda; class Arachnida; order Araneae; family Nephilidae; genus Nephila; species Nephila pilipes. The sequence continues at coordinate 485,894 of BMAW01025475.1, forward strand.
CTAAACAATTAATTTTGAAATTATGAATTCAGAATAAGGAAAATTATCTAAATAATCTGCATTTAAAATTTTAACTTCATATGCTTAGTAGTTTCTGAGAAAAAGGTACTTAAAATTTCACAATTTAACATTGTCGGTATGGGGGGGGGTGCCGACTCCATTTAAATGTGTCCAATATCTTTACGTTGAGATAGTGTCGAAGCATGGCCAGTGTGGGGAACCAGTTGTTGGATGCCCTTCTCGTGTTACTTGGCAGGAATTCAAAATGGAGAGGTCCATCGCCTCGTGTTGCTAAATAGTGTGATGTTAATAAAATAACCAATCTTAACTGTCACATAATTTAAGCAAAAATGTTACATAGTTTTAAATCTTTTTTTTTTTTTTTTTTTTTTTTTGTATTTTCAATTTTTGAAGAAGTAAAAAATTTCATGTATGAATTATGCGTAACTTCTTAATTTACATTATAAAAAAGTGTTTTTACAAATAAATTGTTTATGTAACTTTTTTTCTTAAAGTTTTCCCCCTTAAACTATTACATATACAATTTTTTTTCCATATGTAATATACTGTATCTATGCTTTTATGTAGAAATATTAAAAAAGAAGAAATATGATTATTTTCCCTCGATTGTTATTTCCAACCAAAATAATTGGTACGAAACTGTTAATTAATTGTTATAATTTCTCTAATGTTTATTTTTGGAAACAACTGTATTAAATACAGACATAGAGATTAAAATGTATTTAATTTATTATTCACTAGCTCTAAAAACTTTAAGAAAATTTAAATAAAGAGTGCTTTGTTGTAAACAGCAATTTTAAAAATGGTCCATTATTCTGTGTATTTTTATAAATGTGACATTATGAAATATTCTAGAATTCAGTAGAATGTTTCCTTTTTTCATGTATGCATTATTTTTTTTTGTAAAAGATTGCATATTCATAAAACTTTTTTAAAAGATGATTGATAACAATGCGCAAGAAATGTTATATAGGAAACAAGTCTTTCGACCCAAACTGTGAATATTAAATTGAATATATTGCGTAGTATATGGCGATAAAAAACACATTTTTTGAAGTATCTACATTATGTAATTAAATATAAGACACAATAAATCTTCCATAAAAGAGAAACGTTTTATAGGGAATAGTCTTACTCCGATCATTAAATATTCATAAGTGCAATCCATTATGCGAAAAGAAAGAAGAGTTTTTATTGATTTTTATCTTTTGTTCGAATATTTTTCAGAATATCTTTTACTTTGCTATCAAACTTTTCGAATTATTTTACTCTGTCTCTATTAAATCTAACTGGAATAAAATTAATTTTTATTGTACAAAAAATTATTTTTTATAGTACATTGAAATTAGTACAAAATTAGTTCAAAACTACACAAAAATTAGTTCAAAAATCAAAATTAAATTCTGATATGCAGCAATGGAAAACTTTAATTTATCAAAAAATTTAGTTTTGGAAAAACAAACTGCTGTATTGGTAAAGAAAATTATTGTATAAAAATAAATAATTATTTTTTATTTATCATTTTTAATACTATTATTTGTAACGATTTGGAGAAAAGATTAAAAATCATGGCTAAGCCATAACTCAAATAACATATGTAATATTTTCACATTTAATATGAGATCCTTCGAAAATCGCATTAATAAAACGTCTCGAATTAAAGAAAGTTGGAAAGTTTTCATGTGAAAAAGGTTGTGATCTCAATTTTAAAGGCGATGTGCTATTTTGTTGTATTATTTAATTATTTAACTTTATTTTTAAATTACCGTACTCAGAACGAAGTTCAGTAAATCGAATCATCTTGATATTCTTGCAAAACATCATCTGAGGAAACTAATCCATATAATTCTTGCAACATATTAATCAAATTTTTGGATATTTAGTGTCTTGAATATGAAAAACATTACAAAAGAATTATTTCCAGTAAAAAATGGTTTTAAAACGTTTATAATAATAATATTGCATTTTTGTCATTAAAATAAATTATAATAAGATTAATTTCGGTTAGGTGGAAATCTGATTGAAATTCGTGTAACATTTTTTTGATTTTTTACAGACTTGTGCCTTTAAGATTTCTAAGAAATAAGCAGATATAATTAAATAAAAATCTCTTCATGCATGAATTATTATTATTATTATTATTGCATTTAATATGTTTTTTCTTAAAGTGAAGACAGCTCATTTTTAATTAAAATGAATAATTAATTACAAATTTTAAGTGCAAATTTCATTCATATACAATATTTTCGAATATCCGATGTTTATTATCCGTTTCTCTTCTTTTAAGTAAGATTATTACTCTTGTTTTATGAATATGGTATTTTTAATTTTGATATATCTTCTCATAACCAAATATTTTGAGTTTCCCACACATACAATTCTCAAAATTTATCTACATCGAAACAATTAAATAATAATATTTTTAAGGCTTTCACGATAAAAATATTTGTAATCACAAAACAAAGATAACTTCTTTTATAATTTGAGAAAAAATTAATGCCTTAAGAATACATAAAACTCCAGAATGAAATGTTTCTAATTTAAGTATTTCTTTGCATTAATTTCTTATAATTAGATCATATTTATTAAGATTAAACGAATTTAATATATTTTCGGAAGGAAATACGTGAATATTTATCACAAAGTTTCAGTATAAAACATCCATCTGTTTAAAGAATATTTCTTAAATTTGTAAACTAGTGACAACTAATTAAAATCATAATATTTGTTTCTAATACACTGTATCTACGGTTAAGTTACGCATAGGTTAGAAGTCAGTAAATTTAAATTAATAAAATGTACTTATATATATATATAT
>BMAW01025475.1:501932-515790 GCA_019974015.1 Nephila pilipes
TTCGGACGGCTTTCGCCAGCTGTGCGCCACTCAGATGACTGCCGCTTCGACTCTGGAGTGTAGTGATGTATCCATGTTTCGTCCATGGTCACGTAACGACGCAAGAAATCTTTTTTGTTGCGAGTAAATAGCGATAAACAGCTTTCTGAATCATCGACTCGTTACTGTTTTTGTTCCATCGAAAGCAATCGCGGCACCCACTTGGAAAAAACCTTTTTCACTTCACTTCAAAAAACCTTTTTCAGTAAATACACTTCCATATGATATCTGTGTCATCTCAGCAATCTCACGGAGCTTCACTTTACGATCTTTCATTATAATTTTTGTCACTTCACTCACATTTTCCGGTGTAACGGCTTCCACAGGTCTACCCGAGCGTTCCGCGTCATTTGTGTCGGTACGACCACGTTTAAACTCGGCAAACCACCGACAAATCGTTGCTTTTGATGGACAAGAGTCCGGGTAACATTTTTCAATCCATTGTTTCGCTTGCACGGTGTTTTTACCCATTAAAAAACAATGTTTTATCAGAACACGAAACTCGGTTTTTTCCATTTTTTAAACAAACTACAAAACGACTTTACTCCAACCTCGATAACTCAGCTGTTTCTGGTCCGATCGACTTAAATTTTGACACGTTTCAAGCAAAGGTTAGTACTCTAGAAAGACCTGGTTACTGGTTTACTACGAGCGCCATCTCTGGGTTAGTCTCCGGAGTTATTGATTGATGTGTTAGTTTTTTAGTTATAAAATGTAATAATCTGATCACTCTTATAACATAGTATCTCTTGCCTAATTATTTCAGAATATCTTTCATCGTTTTCCTTTCATTTTTCACTTTTAAATGTAATATACAAGGTAATTTCCTAATACTAAAAGCTCTTATGATATGATAGAAAAACTGTATTTAATGTACTTCTAACAATTTATTTATCATAGCTTTTGTACTTCCATCCACATAAAGTATATTTTTTAATCAGAAAAAGAACCATTCCAATCATCCGGACTCCAAAATTAGATGCACTGAATTTTTTTCCATATTCAAAAGCACAATTTTCGAATACAATTACTATAATTATTTTTAAGAAATGCATGATGCATAGACATTTTTGACACAAAAATATACTGATAAACGGAAATTCGGATATTTTTCCTTTAATATTCCGAATATATGTATGGCATTTGCATGTTTAACGTAATTAAAAAAAACCATTTGTACATCACATGGAAATTTCATGTTCTATAAATTTGAAGCTAACTTGGAAAGTTATGCATTTATGCATTCATGATCATAACTTTTTATTTTATTATCAGAATTTTACAATTCTCGCTAAATTAGATAGTTGCAAGTATCCTCAGTACAATGGATAATCGTTTTTTACATAATTCACATTCCTTTCCAACTTATTATTCCTCCTCGGGAATAAGAATTTTGGTGGTGGTGGTTGACAACAGGTCATAATGGCAAATTTCATCTCATCATCAGAACGAAAACTGTATCTATTGAAGTTCTCTCATCTTTTATACAAGGTCGAGAGCAACGACGCCTCATTGTTTCAACCTCATCTACATATGGGTCACCATCTCCTGAAAAATATCATGCACGCCTATTAGATGAACGAAGAAAAATGGGTATTATTTTATCCTTCAAAACTAATAACGCTGTTTAAATGTATTTTTAATAAAATTATAAATAAAAGCAAATCAGTGCAATTTTAAAACTGTGTGGATGGTTTTAGTTCCTTTGGTGTTTGTAAGAAATTATTACTTTCTTCTTACAGTAAATGCTAATCCTTCCATCTTGTAGAGCGTATATTTTTTTCATCTGAATATCCTTATAATTTTTCATCTCATAAATTGTTCAATATTATATTTCTGGGAAATTAGTGTTTTAAACTATAAAACGGAAGGTGATATTTGAAATTTATTCTATTTTAAAAATCGTCGTGCAGCTCCAGAAAGGGCTTATCTATTTTTACATCTAGTAGATTACTCTTTCGTTAGAAAAGATTAATTCTACCAATAATTGCTTCATTATTTAATTACCGAATAGAAAAAGGTTTGTATTTAAATTATTTATTGCTTAAAAATGAAATATATATGCATAAATGATAAAGAAATATTAATGCAAAAGTTTTAATACAAAAATTAAGAAATTCAATTTCAATTACTGATTGAACATAAAACAATATATTTTATAAGCATTCATTAATCATAATACGCTCATTAGTATTAACGTAAAACATTTTAATTAAATATAAAATCATTGCATGATAATTAAGATTTTCAACAAATACTAAGCAAGTAGTGTGATATATGTTTGTAAATTATTAGTATCCACTAGACCAACATCTAATGTTTATTCACCGAGTGATCTTAAGATATTTTGGCTACATTTAATAATTTTTGAAAAGGAAAAATGATATAAAATAGCAAAGCATTAAATTGGAGAATGAAACTTACAGAAAAATTTGAATCTAATAATAAAAAATTATAACCCACAGTATTTGGAAATTTAACTAATAATTAAAAATAAAATGTCATTATTTTAACAATAGTCTGTTTAACTATTCTCCAATTTGATTCCTCAACAAACTTATAACTAAATTAAGCTAGAATTTAAACTGAAAATTAGCAGGGGGTAATTGTTAAAAGTGTCTTATAATTTACATTAAATGAATGTTTTTATATAAAGTATTGAATGTTGAGTACTTTTTATTATAATGTTACAACAATTTAAAATATTATTAGAAAATTAATGTTTGTTTTCATTAGAACAAGTATTATATTAATGTATATAAAAATGTAATTTTTTTTTTAATTTCTACTGATTTTCCTTTTTGTAATTATTTTTTTTAAATCATTGAATTTAAAATATTTGAAATATTTTCGTACTCAATATATGCATTAGAAAGGGAAACCCTCTTACCAAAGAATTTAAGTAATTTGAAAAGAATATTCTTGCTTTTTAATTCATATATTTCAAATATTCTAGATTACACAAAAATATAACGTTGGCAAATTTAACAAATATGAATAATTTGTATTATTTTTTCTTGTAGAAAAAAAATGCTACATGATGTCAATTGTTTTCAAAGTAAAACTAAACAATGGATCTTTCTAAACTCTATTAAGTTACGTATAAGATATTTTCCTATGCTATCTCTTATCATGTCCTGTAAACAGCAGGATTGACATAAGCGCATCAACTTTGTAAGCAAGTGTCACTACACCACTAAAAACCAATATTTATATGGAAAGCTATTATATCAAGTCTAAAGCAAGTTCATTCGTTAAAATTAAAACATAAATACAAAATAATATAATTGAAAATAATTATTACTTTAAAAATACAATCTTATCTTTATAATAATTAATAATTTCATATTAAAAAATTATTGATGGAAATTTAAGAATAATGATATTCATAAATACTCATTTCTCTTCATATAACTGGACTATTCTCAACAAATGTACTTGTTGGAAAATTAAAATGTTAAAACCAATTTAATACTTTGATTTCTTGCAGTTTTAGTTGAGAATTTTTTAAAAATCTAGAAATAAAATGTATTTTTAAAATTGAGAGATTAATTTATACGGAACGTAACATATTCTATTGTAATATCGTTTTAAATATCATTGCTTATGAATTGATTTTCCGTTTTAAAGATGATTCATAATAAATAAATCTTGTTAAAACTCGGTTATGAAAATATCTACAGTTTTTTTATACATCTGATTTTAAACTGCTTGGAAACTATTCTCTTCTACAAAGCTGATACAAATATGTTAATTTCAAAAACATTTAAGCATTGGTATCAATAAATGAAGTATTATTCACTATGCAGAATTACGATAATTATTACTTGTAATTTTAATTTTAACATTTAGTGAAATACTTAAAAATGCAGATTTACTTAAAATTTCTGTTCCCTTTTGCTGTAAGAAATCAGTGTTCAAAATATTTAAAATTTGATCAGGAAATTAGAGTGTTCATTTTTAATGTTTTCTTATTATTCTTGTTAATGTAATAAAGATGAATGAAAGAAATATCATTTTCTTTGTGATAAAATAATTATTTTTTTCCTTTTCTTGGATTTTGATTTCATAAGACACACATAATAAAAGTACCTTGAATATTCGAATTAAAATTACTTTTTTAATTTTCAATTTTAAATCCGTATCACAGATTTGACAACTTTAAATTCTTTTCTAATATTGTAATTAGTGAGAATATTGTTCACAAAAGTATTTTTATATAAGCAAAACCTTTCAAAGTTGCCCCTTTTTTGAAAAATAAATTATTTAACTTCAGGAAATAATTACGTATCCTTTGGGTACTTTTTTTTCTCAATCCCTTATATATATATATATATATATATTCATTGCAATAAATTATTTATTAAAACCTTTATAATTAAATTAGAATTCTATTTTAAAAGTTATAAAAAAGTACATAAAAACCCGCAGAGAATTTAGAATAAAATTACAGAAATTGTTTTATGTACAAATGGGATATTTCTCCTTAGAATTAGTTTGAGCATTATTTTATAAATATATTTGTACTTAAAATTTAATTTTATAAAGTATAAAAAGATTACACTGCATCTTTTGCTATGTGATATAATCTATACCGAAATTAATTCTAAGTTTTTTTAAAAAATATTGTGTGGTAAACTAGAAATATTAATTATTTCTAGTCTTATCATATTTGATATTTAAATTTTGAATTAAATTCACTTGGAAATTATTGTGTGGTTCGTAAAATATAATATAATTAAATGTAAATTTCTTAACATTTATTGAAATTCATATAAATTATTTTTGTTTTGACAATTTTGTTGAATATATAGAAATATATTTTAATAGGGATTTATTTGAAATTGAAATGTAGTAAAATGCAAAATTTATATAATGATAATTTTGTTATAATATTTCAGAATAATTTTGATGTATTATTTGAGGAGAGTGAAATCTGAATGTTATATTTAGTGATTAAAATACCTCATAAGACTCTGAGGAATATAATGTGCGTGTTCTAAAAGAAAGATTATATTTTTACAATTCTTTAACTTTAAAAGAGAATTTAATTCACAAAAAGTTTTCGATGTAAAGGAACACTAATTTGTATTCAAGTATTATTTGTAACATTTTGTTGCATGCGAGAAATAACTTTGCAAATTTATTCGTCAAATAATATTGTGATTAACAACAAAAAAAAATTTGATTTCAATTTACTTGTTGATAGATTTGTCACATCGCTATACACAAAATTTCATTTTGCTCGTGTTCAGACAAACATTCTTAGGATGTTTGAGAAAAATTTGTAAATATTGTTTCGGTGGCTGTGTCAAAATCTTGTTATCAAGGCAATATCAAACTGCAATTTTAAAAATACATATGATTCGCATGCCAGTCTCAATTGAATGTGGTTCACGCACCATTATTATCTTTTAAATATATTCGCTTTTCATTATAATCTTAATTAATGAAAATGTTCCAGAATTTGCTAATTTTGAATTGTTTATAAAACATTAAATTTCAAATTTATGAATCTGGTTCATGTGGCTTATAAATTTAGTTCGTTTAAAATTTTATTTTGATCATTAAATATAACTTAACTGAATAACCTAACTAAATTTCTCAAATTTAATTTTATGTAATCTTAGTAAATGTAATGTCTATTTGCAGATTGAATGCTGATGAAATAAGTGAAGATTTCATTAGGTAAATTCTACTGTAGCCATTGTTTACGTGATGTTAATTTGCTAAACTTATGATTAGTACTATTATGTTAGATTAAATTTTAAGCTAAAAACATTTATGATGTTAAACACAATTTTAAACAACAGCAACCAATGATATAATTCTAAGCACTCTTTACACATTATGATGAAACCACATTATTACCTTTGTGTTTAACCTTTCTTATTTTTAACTGCTTATAAAGCCAATCTTTATTCATGCCGACCAACTTTTCCGAGCAAAAATTATTAAAACTTTAAATTTGGACTACAGAAATTTCTAGAAGTTTTGATATGGTGTCAAAGTCTCCTCTCGTTATAAACACTCGGATTTGTTCGGCATTTGACTTTCCTTCTACCTTTCTTTGCTAGTGTGCCACGTCAAGTCTCAGTATCTTCTATGTTTGAGTTTCCATAAGATTGTTTATTTTTAAGTCATCACTAAAACTTAGTTATGAAAAAATAAATCTCTTCATCTCTAACTACAATAGTAAATACTAAAAGGAAATATGTAAATACTTTTTCATATATATATATATATATATATATATCTTAAAAACTCAATCCACTTGATAGTCATAATAGTGTTTGGTGATATTCCTTTTTAAGAATTACATTTCACATTAAACCTTTTCTTCAACTGCATCTAAGATCGTTAGTATATACTAAATCATAAAGTATAGTTGATGTCACTTTTTTTCTATACTGGTATAAACAATTTTAGGAAATGAATGTGAGATTACTGAAAGGAGAACTGACAAAACAGAATAAATAATTTATGAAATGTAACAATTAGAAGCAAGAGTGAAACTTGCAGAATATTTTCTTTAATACAACTGAAATTGAAAGTAAAATGTACTATAATTTTTGTTTATTTTCTCATAAATATTAACAAACCTATATTTATTGCATAGTGTTTGTTTTTAGAATATCCCGTTTGGAACGAAAAGAAAAATAATTTTCAAATATATCCTCTGTTACCAAAATTTATTATTAATGTATTTTCGAAATATAGTTTTTTGAACATAAAGGCAAAGCCTATCATTTGAAGAGAGAATCAGTACTGTAAGAATGGGCAACACAAAGGTTCTTTGTTTTACGTCTAACGTAAAAAATAAACTATTTTTTAAAAAAGTACTTAACTCTCTTCAATAACTGAGCTTACTAGAACAGTTTTGTTCGTGAGAAATATTTTGCAGGCCTCGAAAAGAAATAAAACCAGTTTTAGATTTTACAAAAAATAAAAAAAAAATCTTTTCAACAAGCAGTTCATAGGTGAGGAAAAACGTTTTACAGGTGTCATACGAAAAAATGCTCTTGCAAGAGAAATCTTTTGACCAAATTTTATTCAGAAAAAGGATAATATCGAAGCATTTGAAAACAACAGCCACCTTTTTCTAAGCAATATCAGATAATCTGCCTTTTTAGAATGTACAATAGGTCTTGAAATGTAAAATGACTATGAATTGTAACATTTTCCTCAAAAATTCTATTTCTATATTTTTTCATTTCTCTCTAACTTTGTCTGCAGTAAAATAAGAGTTTTGAAAACTCGATGTGATATTGTCGAAGTGAAATATCGTTGTTCAGAAACGATGAAATTCTAGAATATTGGTTTAATATGAATAATGGGCATAAACAAAAAGTTTTCGAAGAGTATTATGCATAAGAATATTTTGAATTCAAACTAATTATGAAAGTAATTTTGCTTCAAAAATACAACCAATCTTGCTGCACAAATGCATATAATTCAGCCAGGATGCAGAACAAAGTCAAATATAAGACATCTTCCTGCATGTCTTTCCTTTTTTAGACATTGCAATGAAAATGGTATAGTCTATTTTTATATAAAATCTTGAGTTTTGTTTTGTTTCATGTGTTGCACTTAGTTATTCATCAAAAACGAAATATTTTACAAAATACATTTTTCATTTTCTATGCATAAAATTTGCTTTTTTAGTTTTGAAAGGAAAACTATGGTACCATTCTTGAGTTAGCTAGTACATAAGTGTTAATAGCAAAGATCCCCAAATACATCATTTGAATTTGTTCATTAAAAATTCTTTGAGGATTGAAATTCTTAACGACAGAGTATGAATCTTGAAGAAAAGAGAACATTGTCTTCAATGTTATTAGATTGTTCTAGAATAATGCTATCTCGCATAATTTTTCTCTCTTATTATTGTCATATTTCTTAGTGCTTTCTTATTTACATAAAATATTTCAGAGTGCAATCGAATTATTTTTGTCATGCAAATATTCTGTTCTTACAGTGTGAATAAGTAATTTTTCTAAAAACATTTTTTTTAATAATTTAAATTATTAACAGTAGTAGTATGCTATTCAATATTTCAAAATTCTTCAATCAAATATTAAAAATCTATTGAACTAAATTTTACATCCGATGAAGCAAATAAAATTTTATGGAATGAAAACTGTCATTAAATAAGATTATTAAGAACAAATTTCTAACATATTATAGAAGTTACGCGTTAACTGAAATGATACCCTAAAATGTTTACAGAGGAACTTTTAAATACAATTTGCAATATAGTTTTTAAAATAAAATCTATTCATAGAGTGAAAATTAGTTTCAAAGGAATAGTTGTAGAATGCTTCATTCCTTACTACTCATATAAGTGGCACTCAAAGCAGTATAAACCTCACAGTTTTTGAAAGGTCTAAAATAATATTATTTCATACTCAAGTTTAGTATTAATAAGAATGGTAAAATATGCATTACAAAATGTATTAAACTAAAAAATAATAATGAAGAATTGCTAATAATTTAATTGAAAAATCTTTGCAACAAAGCTCCAAACTTTAGGGTCCCAAAGCAAAGTTGAGTACTCACTCTATAAAAATTGTAATTTTGCTACCATTATTTTTTTTAATTATTCAGTATAATATTTTTGTTTCTTTGAGATAATCATGATTAATTTCCGTTAGAAAAAGATATTTCTTTATGTAAGACAGACCTCCAGAACTGAAACTAAATTTAAAATTCGGAAAGTTTCTATTTTAATGTGTGAAGTAGGTAAATTTGTATCTGATATTGTGTGTAAAGAAAATACAATGTAAACATGGAAAGATACAAATATTATTCAGAAGTGTGAAATTTTTGGGCAAAAAGCAAATAACCCTATTAGAGGATGAAAGAATCCTTCCTTTCGATGACAAAAGAAACATCATTTGAGATGTTAGAAAACCTTCTAGAGGCGGGGGGGGGGGGGGGTTATAAAAATTGCCTCATATCTGTATTTACACCAAAAAGAAGTGTTTCTGCAGAAACAACTAGCACTGAGTACTCCAAGAAACAAATTATAACGTCATGTAGCTAGAAAAAAATCCTTCTTTTCCAAAGCAAATAGAGAAAAAAAGATTACATTTCCTAAAACTCATACTTCAAAGTCTTAATATTTCTAAAATAATGTATTATTCAATAATGAAAGTTAATTAAATATTTTTAGACGTCCTGTTCTATGGTATATTTGGAGGAATTTTAACTGTGAACTATTTGTCCTAAATACTATACTCAATGATAATCAAAGAGGTTGCTTGTTTTTTGAATGATAATTTTTGTCCGTAAAAGGCATGGGAAAATCTGTTATTACCGACTGAGTCATGGAAAAAATTATATACATCTGTGTAGATGTACAGGTGAATATTGTATAAACTGAGCGCTTTAAATTAATCTTCAGAAATTAAAAGGGCCACAATGTGCGTTTCGACATGGTAACGAACCAAAACATACAATTAACATTGTTAAATTATTGTTGTACAGTTGTAAAATTTAACAAAGACTACTTCAATCTCTCGATCACATTGTGACGGATAATTTATGGTCAAAATTGGAAAACTTCTGTTCCAACAGCTTAATATTAGGAGCAATTAGTGCTTACAAATCTTAGAAAAAATGGTTAAAAATATTCGGAGAAATTACACAAACCCTTTCAAATCAATGCGCGAGCGATGCTTGGAAATTGTTCTAAATGCAAAAAAAAAAAAAAAAAAAAAAAAAAAAAACGTGACGAAGGGAAATGCAATACAATATTAATGTATATTTATTGAAGCAAGTGTTAAGTAATAATACGAGGTGAATAATAAATTTTGTGACTCGAAAATCTGTAATTTCATTTTAAAAATTATGAAAATTAAAATATTTTTAAATTTTTATTTTTGTTTCAGTCTGATACATTTTGCAATGTGTCTTTTACTGTTCTTATGATTAGTTAACTAAAATAAGTATTTAATAATATTATTTTACGCCCTTTAGAAGAAAAATAAATTGTGTATTCTCAGTTTTGGGAGACACTGTATATAAGTTTCTTAACTGTATAATTAAGTCTCTTTTACTGAAAAAAAATGAAGATTTTTTTTTTGAAAAATGTTAATATCGATTATTTGTAATTCAGAATTAAGTATTTTAATAAAAAAAAAATTTCCTTCACACACATTCAGATTCTTTATCCTGAGCTCAAAAACTGGTAATAAATAAAGATATTAATCTTTAATTCTCGAATTCCTTTAAAAATGATCTAAAGTTAATATATTTGTATATGCACTAATAAAACTGAAAGAAAATTATTTCAAAAGCTTAAATATTACATGAAAATATGTTGAAATAGAAAAGAGTACATATGAAAATATGAATCTTAAATTATTTTTGATTATAACAAATTAAATTAAAATAATGTTAAGAATTTAATTTTATTTACAAATATTGAAATAATTTACTATTAAGTAAATATTTAATACTTAATGTACATACTATGTGTTATTTAATATTACTAAATAATAAATTAATTAAATTTATTTTTAATAATAATTTACTCAATTAAATTTTTACCAATTATTATTAATAATAAATTACTCAATTAAATTTTTACCAATTATTATTAATAAATAACATAACTTACATTTTAATTAAAGATTTTATTTTTTAATATAAACCGTATGATCAATAAACATGATATGAAAAGTAAATTAATCATTTCAGATGGGTTTTTTCATGACCAATGTAAAAAAATTTAAAAAGAGGTAAAATCTCAACTTTAAAGTTATGGCACATAAAAAGAGCAAAAAATTAAATGAAAAATGTATATAGAATTGAGAGAAAAAAAAAGGATTATCCAAAACTACCTGTTTCATATTTCCATTTGGCTCAAAACACTGGATTAATTCATTTCAACTTGAAAAAAACCCTGACTTTTATTTGTGGTTTGTCTTACGCAAAATTCTAAATCAACCTCTTAAAGTGCACTTAAATTTCAGGTTTTTCGTGAAGTGTATTCATAAATCTCCATTTTTACTCATATTCTGAAGATCCATAACTGAAAAATGTTTATAACAGGAGTTTTGAACCGCTTCTTGAGACTCTAAATATTTTTTTAATGGAACGTGTGCATTTTCCATGAGACTGAGCTACAATTTATTCAAAATATTGAAATAAATCATGCAGAACATAACGCTAACTTACTTGCGATAGAAAATGCTTGTATATGTCAAAATATATTTTCCCCTTGTGATCATACAAATATGAAATTCTATCATGAAAGAAAACATGAAAAAAAAAGTAATTACCCACAGATGTAAATGCTAGGTTGTATATAATAACATTTCCTCAATTTTAAAGACGTATATAAATGGAAATATTAGAAATATGATGGAATATATATTCAAATATCACTACTGTGATAACAGCATATTTATGTAAAAACTATCAAAAATGTCATTTCCAGGAAATTAACTCCGTATATATATTTCATCATTTACATTTTATTAATTCACGTAAAATGAACAGAGGCAAAGGTATGTGAACCAAAATGGGTGTTCTTTCTTTGTTATGCATTTCATTTTCAAATATATTAAAAGACACTTTCATGGAGACTATAGCTTAAACCTTAAATTTAAAATAAGAAATTTATTGGTAGTAAAAACAATTCCGCATACACGTAAAAGATAAATGGTGCTGGTTGTAAGACAGTATTTTTACATAAGTCCTAAATATGATGTTTCTATTAAGAGTGGAAATACTTATTAGAACAAATTTAGCTTCATACATAAATATGATACCATCTCTAATTATAAATGTTTGATAACATTCTCTCTATATAAAAAAATTCATTAAATATAATCTTATAAATTCTAGATCCATGCCATAATTTAGAGAAGTTGTGGTTATTAGCTATGTGGAATTTACCACGGTTACTATACCGGAAAGTTTAAGGTTGTGAGTCACGAAAAACGTAATTTGTTAACATTTAAGAGGAATTAAAATTAACAGAAACAACATTTGATGATCTGTCAGCTAAAAGAACGAAGTAGGAATCGACGTTAGGAGAACCAGACAAGGATCAAACTGCTCTTTATGTATATGATGCAGAACTTGAATTAATTTTTTACACTTGTTCGTTCAGATTCAGTCGTTTCTCTTTTCCTAAGCTTCCGGCTCATATTCATAGACAACAAAAAAATGCTTCCGTAAAAAAATTTTCTCTGCAGAAGGAACACCAAAATTCATCCCTTTTTCGAAAAAAGAGTACACCTATAATTATACTCCAATATTATGCAAGATACCTATTCTATAAATACGGTATCTGAATTTTAATTTTGGAATAGAAAATGGCAATCAATAAAACGTTAATCAACAAAATGAGCATGACTTACAAACTCGATTGATATTTAAACGTTGAATACAGCAAATTTATAACATACTTTTAATAATCTGAACGCCATAAATTGCATCCTTTAGCATTAAATTCCTAATCCCATTTTACCTTATAAATAAGATATCAGAATATATCATATTCTCAACTAAATCGATATACAATTGCTTATTAAATTATTTTCGTCTTGTTACAGATCAGAATTTTATAATATTCATAAAATTAAAGATCATCAACTGACTGATTCTTGATAAATAAGAAATAAATTTGCTATAGAAAAAATATGTAGGCAGCAAAAAATAGACGAGAGTTTCAAAGAAAAAAAAAAGGTTATTTATCATAAAGAATTCTAGATAAATATTATGGTCATATTATATATGATTATAATAACAATAAATTTAAGTTATTTGATTCTTGGTTCCTCTAAACTCATTGGATCTGCAATATATATATATATATATATATATATATATATATGTGTGTGTGTGTGTGTGTGTGTGTGTGTGAAGTGATAGTATTGTGTGTGTGTGTGTGTGTGTGTGAGTGTGTGTGTGTGTGTGTGTGTGTGTGTGTGTGTGTGTGTGTGTGTGTGTGTGTGTTAGGCAGTCCAAATGTATAAATAAATAGAAATAGAAACAGTCCCTTATTCAGTATTCTGTAGATTATTATTGAAGTTCATTTGATTGGCTCAGAGAGGTGGCATTTCATATGGCAAGAAAAAGAAGAGAGCGCGAGAAAGATAGCGTCAACTTTTACACATGTTAAGAAACCGAAAGGGAACCTACTCCAGTCGACTTTGCAAAAAAAGAAAACGACCTCTGCATTTAAAGCACGTGAAGTTATTTTGTAGATTTATTTGAGTGGAATATTAAAATGGACTTTTGTGATAAAGTGAATTACACCCGTCCCTCGATTTACACGGTGCTCGATATACACGTTTTCGATTACGGTTTTTTAAAATTCAAAAAAAAATTGTCAAACTGTCAAATTCCATGGAATTAATTATTGTTGGTAACACCACATGTGCATGTTAAATCTCAAGATTACCTTTCAGTGCGTCTAATCACATGGTAGACATATATTCTTTATATATTTTGTTTTGTTATATTTTATCTATCTATTTGTTGTATTTGTAACCGTATTATTTATTTGTGATAATTCGTAATTACTTCATTTGTTAATTAGTAGTATAAATTGTAAGTATAGATAAATTCATGTTTTTGTACCATTCTCATATATTATCATTCGTTTATTGGAATGCGAATAAGAAAGCTTGGGTTACTGCCACGTTGTTCATTGATTGGTTTAATACGGATTGTACTGCCAGACGTTAAAAATATTTAATCCAAAGGTTGCCAAGGTCCTTCTCCTACTTGATATTAACCAGGCCACCCTCTATTCTGCAGAAAATGTGTGTTTTTCTACCCAAAATACAACTTCCATATT
>BMAW01025475.1:524809-543282 GCA_019974015.1 Nephila pilipes
AACACAAGAGACAATTTTCTATAAATGTGTTCCAGACAAATGATATCAGTGCAAATTTATCATCGTTTAAATAACCTGACCTTGATATTTTTAAGTCAAAACGTATATATCGCATGATTTATAAAATTTGTTCCACATTATTGTTGAAGGGGCAAAATTGTGGCCCCAGGTCTTTGACCAAAGACTAGTGATGAAAACACCGTTTGCAGCTAAAGCTCCTCGAAAATATATTACTTCAATAAAGGAATCCAATACACCGAAAGAAATACTACAAGTTTTATTATTTAATTTTGATCTTGCTTCGACTTCTGTACATGTCTTTATGAACTTTAAAATTTTGTCATTTATGAAAAATCTCTTGGAAGTTATAGGAATATTATTAGCAATATTTCTTTTGGAATATGTTGTAGGTCCCGGATACTTTCTTTTAGAATATTTTGAATAGCTCGTCAACCAGAAGAAACTGAACATTGTTGATGCATTTTCTACATAACTCCATCTTTCGCTTCTTCCAAATCACTTTGAAAGGGTGATTTCTCTCCTTAATTGTTTATTTTTTCTTAACACTTTTAGAATTCTTTGTTGTCTAACGAATTCCTGAACTGAATTTACTTGTAATATTTTCATTCAGCTCTCTGTCACTTGAACTGGATACAGACGAGGAAATTATATGAACATTTTCTACGATATTTATTTCGTCGTTTCATAACAAAATTTTCACTATCATCAT
Organism: Nephila pilipes; assembly: GCA_019974015.1. Classification (NCBI taxonomy): domain Eukaryota; kingdom Metazoa; phylum Arthropoda; class Arachnida; order Araneae; family Nephilidae; genus Nephila; species Nephila pilipes. Next base: position 525,540 of record BMAW01025475.1, read on the forward strand.
TAGATGTATTTTCTCGTCTTATAATCTCATCGCCGTATCATTTTTAAAAAGTTCATTTAGCAATTTCAAAGCTCCTTTTGAAAAACCTCTTCTGCTGGGTGCCATCACTAAACGTATGAAAAACTGGAATGCCACTAATTTGTTTTCCTTCTGTTAAGCTTACAACATCGAAAATATTATTTTCACTTAGCTTCTAGCCTACAACAGAGATAAGAACATTCCACAACATTCCAACATACATACAATAGCTTCCAATCACAAAAGCTCACACATTCTGCGTAACAGGTGCATGCCAGATGTGTGGACACACCCTCTTTTCATTCACACTCTTTTGCAAAAAGCAAGTGCAATACATCTCTTTATATGGTCCCTTTGTAATTGAGAAATGTAGAGTTGAAATCCTGGTTGAAATAAAAGAGAAAGCAATTATCTTCATCGGGACAACTATGACCCCCATGGTAGTTCTAAGTATATAGTCATATAAACAAGAATGTATTCCTTGGAATTCAACAAAATTCGTCTTAAGACATTAGACTGAATACTTAGGAAATATCAAAAAATTTACAGGAAAAGTCAAAAATTAGAAAGCTTAATTTTAAAATACAACTGTGAAAAGAGCAAAAACACACGTCTTCGGTCACAGATGACCCACCTTGGTAATTGTAGTGTTAAGTAAGCAAATATTAATAGTATATGTGAAAATATATTATTAATATTTACTTATGTATGAAAAAACAGAGCTAAGAAAAATGTATGAAAAAGAAGAGCTAAGAAACTCTCTAACATAACTAATGTTTATATGAAAAAGGTCTGTGGGAATGCTTTTAACAGATTTACCTAGAAAATAAAGTAGCCATATACACTCATATCTCAATGTATTAATTATTTAGAAATTGTACAGATTTAATTTCAAAATATTTAGTACTGCTAAGCATATGTTCACATGATGAATGCATTTGTTTAATACATAGTATCGAAGCAGAATGCAATAAAACAAATTATTTCAAATTGTGACAAATATTTCTTCAGATCTTGTGTGTGGGTGTACGAGTGAAATCAGCCCAACTCGGAAGCTAATGGCAAATAATACTTTATTCATAAATATTCAGTACATGACGCACTCAGGTAGAGAAAACTTGGACAGATTAATAGCACAAACAGAAAACACGCGTGTGGTTCCTTTAATAACGTTCATCTCATCAGCTTACTATTTCATACTAGAGAAAAATCTGCGAAGTAATACTTTGCAAGGACTTCTATGTTTTCCGGGTGTCACGACAGATACGGGCAGCTTCCTGATAAATTCGCTTGGCCACGTTACCGACAGATTCCTCACCACGTTCATTCAGCTAATATACCAACCATTTCTTCTAGCTTTACATTTCTTCGTATTTTTCTCCACTCCGGTCAGGAGTGACATGATAGGAAATATCCATAACTTTTCTTCCAGTTGAGATTTCGACAAGATTCCAGTATTTTGGAGAAAACATCATTTTTTTCTCCAAATTCATCGAATTTCTCACTACCCAAATGGTGCCTAAATTAGTCACCTATTTCGAGAAGTTATTGCTTAAGCTTTTCTTGGATGATAGATGAATTCTTCATAAATGTCTTTCCTCCTCTATAAGAGATATGTTCTACTAAAGCGTCATCGCACGTTCGTAACAATATTCAATAAAAAAATAAGTCATATACATAATATCGATACATGGTTAAGTAAAATTTATTTAATACATTTTTTTCTTAATATTTGTTTTGAAGACATATGAAACAATTTTCGTACACCACAAGCATCACACGGGAATTACAGAAGAATATAAAACAAACATAAAACAAGGCAAAAGAAAAGACAAATTAAAAAGCAACAATTACAAAGAAATCAGTGAAGAAAAAAATTAATGAAGAAACAAAAGCAAATTAATCAAAGTACAAGATAAAAACGTTGAAATAATAAAAACAAAACAATGAAGTTACGAAATCAAATCAATAAAGCTGTAAAAAAAAGCGAGTGCAGCTTTATTGGAAACAAGTTGGAAAAAAACTAAGTGAAAAATATATTCAATGTTTATTCTCAAGTAAATTTATTTCTAAAGATTTTTTATACAATCAAAAAGAAAGCAAAAACGGAAATATATCATATAAATCAAATTGAAATAAGAAAAAAAAGTGATGACTTAAGGGAAATCACAAAGGTTTTGAACCAAATAACTGTCACATTTAGCAATAAATATTTTTATAGAATTATATTTATTAAATTTTGTTCATTGCTTTAGTATTAAAAATGTAAGCTAATATAATGAATTATTTAAGAGTATGAAGATGGTATTCATTTTTTAATAAATTTCTTAATTCCTTAATTGAATTGTATTCTCAGTAAAAATTCCTTAATATTTTAATTATTTAATTGTTTCAAAACATTTAAACAGTCAAATGTAATTAAAAGCTCATATACAACAAATATGCAATTACTTCCAACACTCATTATCGAATAACTCGTTAAGTGAACACCGTTTGAGTGTGACAATTTGCGCTCAAGATGTAAATAGACCGATTAGCAAAGAGGAAATGCTGTCAAAATACCTAGATGTCAAGTTTATACATATGATTTAAGCATTAGGAAACTAGATTGCCATTATTAAACGTGGATGTCAAACATTTTAACAAACTATGTGTACTTTTCGTAGCAACATATTGATCTATCATCATTTACAGTTCGGATAGAGCTGACAGAAAATGTAACAAAATATACTATCCCTGTTGATGTGAAGCTTTCGCCTCAAGGTCCTGGTGAATAGCAATACAAGTTTTAATATTTAATGCTTATGTTTTAAAATTCAGTGCCTTGTGTTATGCGTAGAACTTAATCGGTGTTTCCATGACTCTGCCAAAGTGTTATTTCATCCTTTACAAATAATTTATACATGAACGATGCTGTAAAAATGTGAGAATTTCTACTTTGCATTATGCTTATTAGTAAATTAATATTTCAGTTAGCTTTGAACAACTTTTCGATGCATTGAGTAATTTTAAAGCTCAGTTTTCTGCTTCGAATTGAGACCAAACTCTCATATATTAATACATTAAAACAAAGAATAATTCAAATTAAGAAATAGAAATATATGATGCATCACTTATTTTAGTTTGAGTAAGGTAAATGTCTTATGAGAATAATTCTAAGCTAAGAAATATATTGGCGAGAGATTTCAAAAAATTTGAGTAACATAGATAAAATCTTCGAAAATCTCTAAAATAAAATAATTCTGAATTTACAACCTTCAAATTAAGGAAAATAAGGGATTTATGACCCATTTTATTTATTTATATATTTTTTAAATTAGACTTTTAAAAAGAATAGACTCTACAAAATAATACATTCATTTTACTTCTTAATCTTTTTTAATTAAATAAGATTAAAAGGGATTAAATATAACCATTTATTATATTATTTTATCCTAATATGAAAATATATTTCATGAAGATATGTAAGTATTGTAATAGAGATCATTGCAACTTATAAATATTAGATCTAATGTCCTAGAATAGTGAAGCTCATCTTTGTGCTATAATAGGTTTCAATAACATTTATATAGAGAATAATGAAAGTTTAAAGCTATATTTTTAATGACGCAAATCAGCAAAAAAATGATCAAGAGCTATGATAACAGCTAAATAGTTCTATAAGGAAAGGATCCCATTGAAAAATGCCATATATGTATAATTACTATCTTACAGATAACAAATTCCTAGCAAATTTAAAGTTTAGTTCACAATTTTCTGTCTATATTAATGATCTAACACATAAAACATAAATGATCTATTACCTAAACACATAAAGTTTTATCACTGGTTTTTTTCCTTTTCTATATTTTCATTGGGAATATTCTTCTTATTATTGTTATTATTGTTTGTACATTTTTAAGCATGTTTGTCGAACTGATGGAGTTATTAAACACGTATTAAACATACTTAAATAATGTGTGCATATTATTGATAATTTCTCTAGAAAATAGTTATACATTAAAACAGAGCAAATATATTTGCTTGCGAATTTATTCCACGTTTAATTTTTATGATAGTGTTTGAAAAGTAATGATAGTTTTGAAATACATTTTGAAGTGTTTTCAAAGTAGTTGTAGTATTGTTTTTATAATAGTTGTAAACTCTCTTTAAGTTGTAGTATATAACCTCATGAGGAATTCAGCACTACCTTAATCCAAATACATTTATTGAGTAAATCTGAGTTGCTGAAACTTAAATTGAATCAGAGTGCATGGTTCATTATCAACTTGTTCCAGAACTTTGCTCTCTCCATAACAGTGTCCTGAGGTTCTTCCTCGGGGATTGTGATAATAATAACTATAGTACAGCAGACTAATATGAAATTGATGCAAATCAAATCAAACTAATATTATGTTTCAAATCAAGTGTTCTGCAGCATGTTGTTAGTCACAGTTTTAAGTAAAAACTCTTAAGTAATCTTATTCAAATACGGAGATCCTTGAATGAATGTAGATTTCATTACTAATATTTAGACGCATGACAAGATAATTACGCATTTGTAAGATACGACCGAATTCAGGAACTAATCGAAAAATATTTCGGACCCTGATTCTAATATTTTTTATGTATATTCAAAAAAGTTAACAAGAACAACATATTTAAAATAAATTTCTTTCGTACAATTTATATTATAGTTATTCAATTAGAATTACCAGCAACTAAATGTTACAAATTTTCGTTGCTTAAGATGAAAATATTAAAATAATATTTTTCTGTGATGGTCAGTACTTTTGGAAGTGGAACTTTCAAAAAGAGAAATAATAAGTTATAAGTTTCTTAATCGTTAATTTCGGGTAAAAAAAAATTTGCAATATTTACAGTGTCCGAAATTTTGATATTTGAATAGAATTTTGAACTCAAAAATGAATTTTCGTTATACTTTGTGTTATTAATGCATTAGTTATGTAAACATGCATAAATGCAGAGTGTTTTCTATGCACTTAATCATAAATGATGATATATTTTTCTGAATATAAGAGAAAACCTACCTTAATTAGATCTTCCAAGCTTGCCCTCGCATTTTGATTTAGAAAAGAATAAGAATACAGGATGTAGATATGGAATCTGAAGAAATGTATCAAGAGAATCATGGGAAAATTTTAATATGAATTTAATTTCCTTGAATTTCCCTTAATTCAAGGAAAACTTGGTACTTGGTATTGATTAAAAATCTTGTATTTTATCCAAAATGAACTACTTTTAAGTTTCGTTAAAAGGACTCAATAATAATGTAATTTATCCTAATTCTTATTGCTATCTTTGTTTTTTATAGTATGTTACTTTATAAGTGTGGTTTTATTACATTCGAAGATAAAGTTCATTCATTCATTTAATGAAATATTTTGTTCAAATTACAGTTATTGAAATAATTTGTGTAAGTAGATTAATTTGTATACTACCATACTATTAGGAGCATTTTAATTTTCATTTATCCTATTGAGAAACATAAGATTAAGTCAATATTTATCCCCTTTATCCGCATTTTTTTCAAATACTAGTATAATATACTGATAAAATATGTTAATGAATGATTATGAAGTCTCTTATAATTTTTCATGTATTCCACAAAAAAGTTTAAGAACTTATAAATGAAATTTATTAAGTCAATAACAGATACATGGGTCAAATATGTTACTTTCAAAGATATGGCTTAAAGCTTCAAAACTCGTGTTTAATAATTGAAAAATATTCATCTAACTTTCTTGGTGCAGAATATAATGATTGAGGAAGAGCTTATTTCACTAAAGCGTTAAAATAATGAATTTTTAACATCTCTTCAAGCTAAATATTAAAGATGTAAACGAAACTTTCGCCTAATTAAACTTTACTTTAAGGAGGTAAAATCCGCATGATATTAAAGGAGGAAAATTTCTATCACACTTAACTTCCTTAAGAAAAATTGGGAACATCGTTACTTTCTTTCATTCTTATTAGTAGTGCTAAGAAAATTATCCTTTCGTATTAAAGCACAAAAATTCTTTGTCGAAATTAAACATCAAAGTCAGAGCTCTTCTTTGTTGATGCTGTAATTATTACTCATTTTCAGGTAGTTCTATAAGAAAATTAAATCAAGCTGTAATCATATTTAAATATAAAAATATACTTCAGAGCTTTTGGTCTCAAACAGGTGTAACAAAGATTTTTAATTAAATTTTAATAGCACGATAACATTAATTTAAAAGGAGAGCAATTTCATTTCAAAAGTTAATTTTTCCAATTACAATACTTTATTGAAATGGCACAATTTCAACTACTACTAAATATTTTAAGTGACTGTTTAAATTAATTAGGATCTGTAGCTTCTAAAGAAAATATATTCATTGAAAATAGGAGGTACCTGACATCATTTTTCTATGCATATTTATCTCTCTATTTACTTAATTGTAAATGTTTTTTTAAAAAGTGTAAATATATCTTTATAAATCGTAAATAATTCTTCAAAAATCGTAAAATTTGATTCTTTGCTTAATATTCTAATTACATTGTAATATTTTCTTATTTTTTTTTTCATTATTTTTTATTAAAATAGAAACATCATTCAATATATAGGATTAATCGAATATATAATCAATTTACTAAACATCATACCTTTTCTCTGCCACAATTTTGAAGTAATAGTTCATAATATCTTGAGAACATACTTTTACTAAAAGTTCACAACGAATAAATATATAGAATAAGTTATCTATGGTTGTATTACATAAGGAACTAAATTTAAATATTTAATTTAACATGATTAATTATTTTTATTCTTACTAATAAAATAAAAACAAAATTCGAATAAGCATAATCAAATATTAAATAATTTTAACTTAAAAAATGATGACGCATGTTTTTGGATTCAGATTCTTATGAAATAAAATACTGAAAAATTTGAAACAATTTAGAAAACGTGCTATTTTCTGGAAGGCAAATGTATTACAACGAATCCATTGTATATTTAAATGTGGCAAAAATTCGATAATTTTGAAGTATATAGATAAACTTAATGGAAAATTTTATAATTTATATTCAGGATTTAAGAGTGCTGCACAAAAAGTTAAGATCTCAGATGCTAAATAAATGCTTTATAATTCTGATAATGTTCATAGTGTTATCAAATAATCAAAGATACAGTTATGATGGCCGTCTTCAAATAACTAGTTTTTGTTTAGGTTTGGTTGGTTTGAATTAATGACACTGAATCTTCAAGGGATATATTGTGCCCAACTCATGGTTATGATATTAATTTTTTTATTTTTTTTATAAAACAAATAAAACAATTTAAAATTCATCTCCATGATAAGATGTAATTAAATAAGATGGATTCAAGATAAAATACATGCAAGATAAAATGTCATAAATTATTTGAATGTAATAAGACCAATGTCACATTTAAAAAGTGAAATAAATTTTGTTGGGGAAAGTCCCCAACCAAGTTTTGTTTTGAATAATTATGGCAGATTTTAAATGTAAATTTGAATATTATAAGTATACAGAAAATTGTATTTTATAATACATGAGATCGCAATATTCCCAATAGAAGTTTCTGAAAAGAGTTAAAGATAAAATTTCGACCACTTTACTTATGTATGACTCGAGATTAGGAAGCATATCGTTTACTTTAAACTGAATTCTAGGTACAATAATACTAAGAAACTGGAAGTGCTAACCAGCTTCCAATAACCCAGTAGTTACAGCTATTCCAAGATAAATATTTGAAGTACAAATTGTGTACAGCATTTGGACTGCATATATTTCATATATGTTATTTAATGATAAATACTTAAATCATCTAATTCGAAGTAATGCGTAGTATGATTCCATTTCCAGTCGTCATATCGAATGGGTCTTTGTCAATTAGACAGAGAATTAATTTTAAAAGCTGTATGCATATTTAATTTTCAAAATGTTTTAAGTTAAATTTAAATGCTTTAATCTTTTATTAAATATTTTCTATTAATTTCAAATCAATCTTAAATTTGACAAAATTTAAAAATAACTATTTGTAGTGAAATTACAAGGAACTAAATAAAATACAAACAAATAAAAAAAAACCCTAAAACAATTTCCTAACGCTGGACAAAAACCTAGTTACTATAAATTTGGCGCCATGAGTGCAAGGAAGTAGTACAAATTTATTACAACAATTATCGTTGCTTATAGTTACTTCTGTTATTACTGTGATTAGAGGACACATTAGAGGACATTTAAAGGAACAGAACGCCACAAAGCTTAGTTCCTCATAAATTAGTTCCTCATTTCAAATAATTGTATCATGTAAGATTATATGTTCCATCTTTCTGCATGCTTACTTAAATATAACATAAATTAACCTCTTTCCTTTCTCAAATAAAAGTCCGAACCCCCTCTGGACCGAATGTTTCTTAGGAGTTATCTCCGGCCGAAAATGATTTTTGAAAAATTATCATAGCAAAAACTATTTAAATGATTAATAATGTTATAAGTAATGTTTATGAGTTCATAAGTGTTTGAACTATATATGTGTATATATTGTACAAACTACAGAGTGTAAATTTTTTATCTTGTAACAGGAAATTATGAAATGTAAAATACAATACATTTCAGAATAAATTTATATTTAAAAACAAATTAATTGAAGTTTACATTAGAAATAATTTGTAGCCATAAACTTTTCAACAAAAATTTTTTAAATACTTGTAAGAAATATTCTGAAAAATATTCTGTAGAAATATTCTGTAATGACAAAAATGAAATATTCTGTATTTTGTTGAAATATTCTGTAGAAATACTTGCGCCTTTATATTATGTAAATATTAAAATAAACATCAAAATTAAAACAAAACAGAATTTTAGAATGCCACTCTAAGTACATTTCATGTCTTCAACTGTTACATAAAACGGGGAAAGATTTTGTGAAAATTTTGTAGACTGAAATTCTGGATTCAACATGCTGCTTCAGAGTCATAAATATCTTGTAAGATAGCCGATGGGTAAGAAGATATAAATTATTTAATACAATTTCACTTAATTTAAGAACAAGAATCGATGAGAATTTTTCTTGAAAAATGTAAGTAATTCAAAGAGAAGTTTCAAGAAATTTTCATTTAGTATTATAAGAGATTACGCGAGAATTGGCATGCAAAATTTTCTTTTCATTAAATTATTTCATTTCATTTGCATTTTGATAATTTTAAGCCTGTTCAGTATGTAATACTAAAACACATTTAAATAAATGTTCATTAAATTATTTCATAACCGACCGAAGATTATTTAAATGAATCTCATCTTCATCTTCTTGAAGTTTAATCAACTGCCACTTTTAATTAAAATACGAATCTGTTTTTCACCCTGTAATAACTCTTGTAATCAAGATGGATTCTGTTACCTTTCCTTTCGCTATTTTTCAACTTATACTCATTTTACGAAAGTTTTCCATTCATTAAAAAAATATATGAGCGATTACTACTTAATATGAGACGAATAACATTCTTAACGATATCATGTGTTTAGTTCTGAATTTTAAAAAATACAAGAATAAATGTTGAAAAATAAAAACACTTATTAGCTTAAGGGTAAATTTTGCTCAGTAATTGTGAATATAAATTGATTTAATTCTTAAGCATTTATTGAAATTATTTTTTTTCGCCTTATCGGTAAATGACCGGATATTTTGTAACTATTTCCAGATAATATTGTGTTTATCGAACTAAAAATGAATTTGTATAATTTTGTATCGTCGTAAAAGAGAAAAACAAAACAAGACATTAATTTATCTAAATGCATACTCTTATCTTCCTCTTCTATTCGTTTCAAATATAGATGGAAATAACTGTGGATTAAAATTTATTTTTTAAAATGTACTTCATTGAAAATAAATACCTATTATATTAAGGAAACCATTTCATAAGTTTCTTTTCTTTAAAAGTTGCAAATTATGACGAAAAATGTTTTTGAAGGTCAGATAAAATAATTCTACATTTCTTTTAATTCATTCTAAATGTATGTTTGAACTAGAATTCGATAAAAGTTTTTACTAACTTTCTCTCTCTCTCTCTCTCTCTCTCTCTCTCTCTCTTTTCACGAAACGATAGAATTGTCCTTTTTAATACGAGCCTTACTTATCATTCATGATTAATGAATCTTAAGGCTTTCAATAGTTCTATATATATATATATATATATATATATATATATATATATATATAGTAAGGAATAAACAACATTATTTAAAAATAATTAATTCATTAAACATTTTAATATAATTAGATTAGGATACCTTTTTTCGTAAAAAATCTCTTTATGATAATATGGAACATAAGAAATGACACAATTTCTCGATTTCCTACAGAAGAACATTACAAAACTCCAAAAGGGTTCACATTCAATTATATGAATCTATAATGATTGAAATTGGTGTTGCTGCTGTAGAAAGTTCACCAGATACACCCTTGATCAAATTAATTGAAACAAACTGTTTTTTTTCGTGAATTTTAAAATCATCCCTATTGCTCTTCAATAATCATACTAAAATATGGGTGGAATGAATAAATCATTTGCTTAGCAACAATTTCCACAAATCAGTGGGATTCCGAAAGCGCATGCGCAGGAACTACGGTAGATGAAAACTCCAGTTATGATCCCATTAGTTAAGAGTTCTCAGTTGTCAGAGTTTAGTTTAGTTTAGTTTTTATTAACGTCGCACTAGAAGCAACACGAGGGCTATTGGCGACGGACCTCGTAATTTTGAACCACGGTCAAGTGACGAGGACGACACCTGAGCTGGCACCCCCCTCTCCTAACATCCACACCACGCCAACGGGAGGACTTTGGGCCCCGAACAGATTTAACGTGCATCAGCCCCGGCTACACGGCGGGTCTTTGGTGGCCAAGGATCGAACCCGCGACTGAACGAAAACCGCCAGCCGCTATCCACGACCTTGACCACTAGGCTACCGCAGCCCCCTCAGTTGTCAGAGACAGACGTGATGGCACGAAAGCGTACAAAGATTGTTTTTCTCTTTGAACATACGTCAAAGACAGAGAGAGATTTCGAAGATTGTTGGTAGTAGTATTACAATTGTAAGCTGTATCATAAAACAAAATAAAAACATGATTCATATCTCCAAGGCATAGATGGATATGTAGCCTGAAAAGGAAGATAACGCCAAGAGATGACACTTTTCTATTTACACAATGTAAGAAATACCCTCGAAAGACTTGTGCTGCACTTAATATAGATTTTAAAGAACATTTTAAAGAGCTCATCTAGTGCTTGTAAGCGTCTTCTCACAACCGGATAGCCAGCCTATAGGCCTCTGAAGAAACAGTTTTTGACCCAGCCAATGATAAAAAAAGCATTACTAATGGGCATTAACATATAAGAATAGGACAGTTGAAAATTGGAGGAAAGTGGTATGTAGCGATGAAAGCCATTTTATCGTCCAAAGCCAACCAACTCAATATGTGCAGACATCGCCAGGCGAAAGTATTTGGGATTGCCACATTAATAAATGTATTAACACCCTCGAAAAAAGTAGTTTTAGGGTTGTTTCGGTTACAATGGGGCTGGTTCTTTGCAGCATATTGAAGGTTTGATTCGCTCTCAGAAAATTATTACTATTTTGTGGGAGGAAAGTTTGTTCCAGAGTTGTAGAAACCATACCCGGATGGGCGAGGATTTTTCAATTGGATTTAGCTTCGTGCCATGCATTGAAAATGGTCAAAAAATTCATGTCTGAGACCCAATTTGAGACATTGAAGTGACCTGGAAACTCTTCTGATACCAACCTAATAGATATTCTTTGGGCTATATGTAAGAATCGACTATTAAATATGTACACTACAACTATAAAGAAGCTAATCTTGGCGTTATTTCATGTGTGGTACAAGGACACAAATATTAAAAGTGATTGTAAGAAATTGGTGAAACCCATGCCGAATCATGTTCAAATGTTAATAAAGAGTCGAAGGATCATATTGTGTAATAAAATGTTTTGATTTTGTACGAATTTATATAGAAAAGCATTTCTTTTTATGTTACTAACTGTTTCGAGTTTGTTTCAATTAATTTGCACAAGGGTGTAATTTCAAAATAATGAACTAGTCGAATCGTAATCTCGAAGATATAAAAGATATTTCTACTGCTATATCTTAAAGATTTGATGTTTATTCTCACTATTTTGCACATAATGAAACTATTATTATTTAGTGTCTACTAAAAATAATTTAGTTATATTTAATTAAATACAAGTTTATGTGTTTAAATAAGGAAAGGAAAATGAAATGTCTATAATACTTTATAGAGTGTTCGGATTATTCTTTATTTTAAATAGATGTGAGAGTAATAAACGGAGTTCATAAATGAAGAAAATTAAATATACCTATTTATATTTGAAAATACAGCTGGAATCTCTAAATAAGAGTATTCTTTAGAACACGTACACTCATTGCCAAAAATATTTGCACACCATGAAATAAGAGTGGAATTCTTACGAAACTTAGCAGGATAGTACATGTCAGGCAGACATGTAAATTATTAGAAATGTAGCATGATTGCATATTGCGTAATGCCACCAGAGGGAGTTGAACTTCACTCTCCTTGGATTATAAAACAGGTAATCAAAGCTTGTTTGTGTGTATCTAATCTGTTTCAAAGGGACGCTTTTTTAACTAGAAATACAATTACGCCACCATCGGAGACAATATAATCAGTTGTCAGAGTTCGAGAGGGGAAGAATCATAGGGATGATGGAAACCGAGTGACTAGCTCTTGTGAGTAGTTCGCCACTTAAGCCGTTCTGACTTTACTGTAAAGAGTCAAGTCGTCTTTATTAAGTCAAGTCGTCTTTATTGAGGAATTCAAATTCAATTTGAGCAGCAATGACAATCTTGTACGTCTGTGAAGGCCCCGAGGTGAACGTCTAAATCCTGCCTTCGCTGTACAGCGGCACACCGCTCCCACAACTGGTCAGATGGCATGGGGTGTCATCGCATATGACACACTGCCATCCATAACATTGATCTCCAACACCATGGCAGCCCAGAAATACGTTCGTGACATTCGTCAGCTACACGTGTTGCTAATCATGGCAGGGCTCTCAGGAGCCATTTTCAATAAGACAATACTTGTCCATACACAGCAAAAGTTTCACAGGACGGCCTCCGCTACATTTCCTCCATTTCCTATTCTGCTCGATCCCCAGATTTGTCCCCTATCGAGCATATCTGAAATCATATAGAAAGGCAAGTTAAACCGTCTACGAGTTTGGTCTAATTGCAGGTGCGTCTACAGCAACTGTGGAACAAAATGTCGCAGGAAATCTTATCAGACTTGTATGTCACAATGCCCGACTGTATCACATCATGCATTCAGGCTAGAGAAGGTCCAACAGGGTACTAAAACCTCCATTCATTTGTAATTTTCGTACAATAAATGATCATTTTGCTTTCATTTTGAAATCCCTTACTAACATTAACATAGTACTTACGTATGTAAAATTTCGTTTAATTCAAATAACTCTTTCTTGGTGCGCATATCTTTATAATACTGAGTATACTTTATTAAAACCGTATTTAAAAACTCTCCATAGATTTTAGGAGACAATAAAGGCTAGAATTTAGGGATAATCACCATTTTACCAATAGCTTAAACTATAACTACTCTAGCGTCTACATTAACAATATGTAATAATTACTTATTTGAAGAATAATAAATGATTTACAGTCCTAAAAATCCAAACTTAATTCAAACCTCATGTAAAGGCAAAACAAACTTTGTTTATCGTAGAACTAGAGAAAAAATGTATAATCCAAGTACACTTCGCTTCCAAATTTCGAAGCCAAAATCTTTTATTGCAAAGAGTTAATTTCTAATTTTCCCGGCAAAGGAAATTTTGTAGTAATTTATCTACTCATATTTTATTTGAAAATTCTGTTCTTAATATCTTTTCCAAAAATTTATAATTGCTTTTCTTTATACATCTCTTTTTGTTTATTCTAGCATATTCTAAAATTAATCAGATATTCCAGATAGTGTAGAAATGATATAACGTTTTAAAAACCATTTGAAAGGTTAAACATTTTTATTACTGAATAATAGATCTATATGTATTAAAGCTCTAAATTAATATATTAAATTTTTAAAAGTAAGATTTTTCAATAAAATCAGTAAAATTAGTTATAATCAATTTCATGTGATTACATGTATAACGAATTCTAACTTTGTTTATGTTATTAACTTAGTTAATTTATTCTTTTAAGCTATAACAATTATCCTGATTAATTATTTATTAATGTTTCATTACATGCAATACGAAGGCTATTTGAGACAGACCTTTTCTATTAAACCATGTTCTGGGGCTTAGTATGGCACATGATTGGGGTAATGGTTACAAGTTAAATTTTTAATAGTTATATATAATATTTAATGCGTATTTATAAATTATCTAATAAGAATTTAATAGCAATTCGTTTATAACAAATTATGATATTAATTTGATTTTTTCTCAAATAATCTTAAGTAATAAAATTTGTTTAAAACATCATTTGTGGGGTTTTAGTTATTTTGTAAACTGCAATATAGAAACTTTACGATATGTTTCGATTTTTATAGCATAAAATCAGAATATATAACTTTATGTTCACAGAATAATAATTTATTTTCATCGGTGTGAATATACACTCTGTAACAAAAAAAAAAGACGCACATCAAAAAGGAGTTCTCCGATGGAGACCAAAATTGTAGGATAGGCCAATTATGTATAGAATACAAAATGATTAATTTTTCAGAAATATTAAATGATTTATTTCAGAGTTACACAGTTGCAAAGTAACGTACTCAATAAAGTGTTGACACACCTCTAGCCTAGATGCAAGCTGATACACAACGTGGCATAATGTGATAAAGCTCCCTGATGGTCTCCTGTGGTATTTCTTGCCAAATATTTGCCAATTGTCGGGCTAGGTTATCAACATTGTCTGGTAAATGCAGTCGCCTTCCCATCATCTTCCAGACATACTCGATTGTAGAGAGATCTGGCTGGCCAAAGAAGTGTTTGACAAGCTCTAAGACAGTTTATAGCAACTCGTGCCGTAAGTGGTCTGACATTATCTTGCTGAAAAATTAGGCCAGGTTAATGCAAAAAGAACTATAGAAAAACAGGTATCAGAATTCAGTCGACGTACCACTGAGCTGTAGGTGACTCTAATGGCGACCAAAGGGGTCCGGCTATCAAGGAAAATGGCACCCCGTACCATAACTCTTGGTTGAGGACCTATGTGGCGTGCAGTAGTGAAAGCAGGATCGGCACACTGCCCTGGCGTCTCCAGACACGTTTTCGATAATCGTCAGTAGGAAGTGGGATTCGTTGTTAAATACTATATGGCCCCATTCAGTATCATTTCCAACCTGATAGAGCCAAGTATCACTGTATTCTGGCTCGACAGCGTTCAGGTGTGAGTGCCAGAGGGTGTAGTGGTCGGTACGAGTGTAGATTTCACTCCATCAGCCGTCTGCGAATGGTCAGGTTGAACACTCGTGGGCGAGTTGCACGTATGATGGTTGATAACGATGAATCAGGCGCTGTGACAGCTGATGTGATAATCACTCTGTCCTCTCGATCTGCTTTGGCCCTAGGCCAACCGCTACCGTCATGATGCTGAACTCTGCCATTGTCCACCTATTCTTGCCAGCATCTTCTAATCGCCGCTTCACTTCGACCCATATGAAGAGTGATTCTCCGATTTGCCCAACCTGCCTCTTTCAATCCAAGGATACGACCTCTTTAAAACTCTGATAGTTGCTCGTAACAAGCTCGAATTCTGTGACAAGTCATTTTTTCAGTAATTAAAAGGTATCCTAAATCACAATGCAATAGAAAATATAACCTTCAGATTGAGAATCGCTTCTTATATACACCTGCTGAGTGCGCAGTTCCGATGCGGTGTAGCTCCCATTATTCATTCATTAGATACTAACTTTTAACTATTTGCATATTCGGTCGAAATGTTTTTGCATACTAAATTTCGTTACAATCGGGCAACTCCTTCTTAGTGTGTCGTTTTTTTTTATGGAGTGTGTATTAATAAGTTAATTTTTCATTACGCCTGCTGATAGTAATATGAGATATGCAATAGTATTTTGATCCAAATTTAAAATTTAATATTGATTCATTTAAAAATCGCCTTTTAATGAACTCATTTACTTGCATTGTACACTTCTTTTTCGTAAGATTAGACAGCAAAATATAACATTAAATTGTTTAAAAAAACTATTATTGTCTGTGATCCTTCAAAGCGTATATTTCATTCATTTTTTAATATAAATAACTCCGGAATACTTATTTGCATTAATTTTTTGTGCAATTCATTTTTAATTAGAACATTAAAAGTATCTAACTTCAAACATTTCATCTTTCAATATGCTAATAAAACACATTTAAATACATAGCAGTCTATTTTATTTAATTTTCCCCCAAATATATTCAGATCACGGCGCGCTCGTTTTTTAATATCTAAAAATTATCAATCGAATAATGAAAAGAGCTTTAGTAAGCTTAAAAAGGAGCAGATTAGGGAACTGTTCCTAATATAAAATGACTGAAACAATTTCTTAAAACGAAAAAGATTATTATACATTCATTTTTAATTGATCAAATGAACACTTATTTTTTAAAAACTTAAACCGTGAATTTTTGAAATATTCCCAAGATATATGCTATTTAGCAAACTTTTATTTGCATAACACAACTAGTTACTTTCTTAATGAATTAATATCTCTTTTAGTGAAATGGCTTCCCAATTACGAAATATTTATACTCGGTAGAATAAATTTATAAACTTGCTCTCTTGAATACAAATGTATAGAATTTTTATAACCTTACAATCCCTTAAGAATAAATTATTCGAAAAACCGAAAGGCACTAAAATGGTACTTATACATAAAAGAGCATGGTTCCTTATTATGCTAATCAGAGTTTCATCTATGTTATTTAACGAAGCTTCCTTTATTCGTGTTTGGTAAATGCTCTTTAATACATCAGAAGCATCATTTATTATTCTAAACCGAGTTTAATCTTTCTATTTTACAAAATATTAAATGTTGCCCACAAAGAAAAGAATATCAACTTAATAAAATCATTAAATATGTAGTGTGGTAGATTAAATAGAATGTCAAACACAAGAAGGTTTCCCAACAACTTTCACACGATTGCTCAAACGCGAAAATAGAACGGATTAGTTTTTGTTAGACACCTACGAGAGCTCACCCACGCATGAAAGTGAAATCCTGGAGCGTTAAATAGGCACATTGTCGGAACCAGCAACCATTAAGTCTACTCTTTTAATCACCATATCCTCGCAAAAGGGTTGTCAGGAAAGATTCACAATCTTCTTGGAGAGAACCTGTCTCTAAGCATTTATTGTAATGAGGTGCCCGGTTCTTAACATCTTACATAAGTATAATGATAAATATTGGCTTAAAATGTCCGTTCAGTTAGGAAACTGTTATCAAATTAATATTTGAGTGACTCTGCAATATTTTATCGAATATTTGATGAAGATGCTTTACGTTGAAGAGCCTCGAATATAAATGAATTGTTTATTTATTTGATGATTAGCTTTAAATAAGTTACATAGTTTCTTAAAACGGATAGCTATTTTCTTATTTGAATGAAGCTTAAGTATTAATGATCCCTTTTAAATTTATATTAGCAATTCGATAA
>BMAW01025475.1:545520-565910 GCA_019974015.1 Nephila pilipes
ATGTTGTACTTCGTTCAGTTACGTATTGCTTAAAAAGAATTGAGTGTTCAGAAACTAAAACAAAATGAGTTCTCTATTTGGACATTATTATCTTTTGCACCTAGAATACAATATGACATACAATCACACCCCATGATGAATCTGAACAAGGTGGTGAGAGGAAACGAATTCATCTTATAGTGCGTAATTTATAAATAGAAAGCAATTTGTAGGTTTTTCTTGACCCTCTCTATCTTTAGAAAAAGAAATTTATTGTGATTTAAAATATTTTCCAGCGGATCGGTTAGAAGCTTTTCAGATGTACAACTGCACAAGTCTAAAGATGTCAGATTCGAGGGATTACAGCTGTGCTATTATTTATATTACAAATTTTATTTCTTATTTCAACCTCAAAATTCAGGAGATCTTCTTTTTCCCACACCTGATGATGAATGGAGACTTCCCAAAATGGTCCTCTCAGCAGAAACCAACTGTGCATAAAATTTTGATCTCCAACCTTGAAAAATATATGTGTCTATAAACAGAGAAACAAGCATTCTAATAAAATTCAGCGTAGTATTGAATGCTTCTGCGAATTGTTTATATTCTCTCTGGTATTTCATGTTTCCTAAGTTGTTTGAAAATTTGCTTCTATTAACGGATTATTACCAATGTCAAGAGAAAGAGAAAGGAATTTTTCCACACATAGTATTTTCTTACCTCTGCCCACATAGGCTGCTAACTTTCCACTAATTTATTCACTTCTACTAATGATGTTAAGTATAAGAACTCTCATCCCAGCTGACCATGTATATCATTGAGCTTGAGAGAGAGAGCGACCACAGAAGAAGGGACACGCCTTTAAGAAAGAAGGGTCTCTGGTGAAGGGGTGTGCTCAAAATTGGGCTAACATGTATGGTGCCGTTTGACTATATGGGTGAAGCCCCTTGAAACACATTGATTTCTGATATGAAAAGCATACTCAGGTGCTGAGTGGTTGACTTAGAATGTGGGCAAAAATCGGATCATGAAAATCATCTAAAAGCAGACTGACTTCTCTGTATTCATATGTTCAGAAAGAAAGAACTCTTGCGAGTGGTGTGGATAATTAAACTGAGGATCTTATTGAATAGTGTGGGAATTGGTTTTTATACTTGGTCTGTATTTAGTTTAAGTCAATGGTATGTCTAGCTTATTGTGACAGACTTAGGGAACGATTTGACTGCATCAGTTCATAACTTTTAAATTTTAGAAATTTTAAAAATATTTTTCTTTTTATTCACACAAAATATTTCTTAATTTTAAATATATTTAAAAACTTTTTTGACTCACTATGTAACCAAGTACCTATGAAAGCATAAAATTTGGTTACCTTATTGAAATATTTTTGTGTGTAAAAAGGGTACCCTGAATGAAAATATCCTATGTGCCTATAAACTAGCGAAATAAAGGGAAAAACCCCGTTCGAGACAAAAATGTTTTAGCATGAATCTATGGAAAATGATTAAAATATCCTAACTTATTGAACTGGCATGCAAACTCAAATCCATCAACTCTACTGGATAATCAATCAAACTGGATAAAAGAAAATTTCAGTGAGGAGACAAATGTGGGTCTTCTTATTGGTGGCCAGTTTTATACTGATTGGTTATAAAACGATCCAATTCCCCTCAGGAAACTTTCAATATTTTTCGTGACCAAAAATCGATTCAGTTTTACAGTACGTTTTTAAAACAAAGTTTGCATTTAATTTTAGTTTTTCTTTTTGAGTTGCTTTGATATGCCTTTAAAATATGATAACAATTGCCCACAAATAAACCCACCCCTAGATTTGTTTAAATATACGGTTGTTTTCTATTTCATTACAATGCATGCAACCATGTATATATATGTATATGTATGTAATAATAATATATATAATATATAACATATATATATATATATACTTTAATATCCCACTTGATCATCATTTTCTCATCTGTTATATTTTATGATTGAATTAAATGACTTAATGTAACTAAATCTAACTTTGGAACTGTCATATGATGATATGTCTGTGTGAGAATACGTATAATTTCATATCTAGTTTGTAAAAGAATATTATAGATATAGAGAGTAAAAATTTTTTGAAATAAGCCCATCTATATTTATTGATAAATTGCATGTTGTGCTGGAAATGCAAATGACCATTGTATTATCTGCTGGGACAAATAAAATGTTAAAGATTATTAAAAATTTGGTCTTTTTCCAAACGATTATAGTACCTAACTATATATTACACAATTACATTAGTTGATTCTGATTGTATAGGAATAGAAATGAATGAATGAAAATATACTAAAACACTCTATGATATATATATATATATATATATATATATATATATATATATTATTATTAGTATTGTTATTGTTATTGTGTGTGACAATGTGTGTGTGTGTGTGTGTGTGTATTATTAAAATTTATGTTTTCATCTTAACAAACGAAGTCTATGAATCATATGTTTGGAATAAAATATTTTCATATTAATTTCACTTATATTTATAAGGGTTTTAATTATAAAATTAAAACCCTTAAGAATGGATTAATTTGTTTCATAAGTTCTTCGGATCGTAAATTTCATTTTTTATTCAAAACATTTTTAATGATTTTTACATTTTTATGATGAAATTATAACTATTATTGGAAATATGTTACAAAATTGTTATAAATTAGCAATTATGAATTTCTATGTAACTCTTATGAAGAATAGGTATCGAAGTGTGTGTGTGTGTGTGTGTGTGTGTTGTAATGAAGAAAACAACCTATTTAAATAACAAATTTAGGTATTTTATTAGAGTAGAAACTTATAAGTGAATACATTATATTTTAGTATATTAAAGTAATCTCTTAAAAAGAAATTAAAATTAAATGTAAACTTTGTTTTAAAAAATGCACTGAAATAAAATGAATTTGATGCATACGGAAAAAAAAATATTGAAAAGTTTCAGGGGAATTGATCGTTTTATAACCAATCAGTATGTAACCAGCTTATCAATAAGGTGTTGACCCACATTTGTCTCTCAGTGAAATTTTTATCCAGTTTGACATTAATTTACAGAGTTGACGGATGGAGTTTGCATGCTCCTAATAAGGATATTTTAATCATTTTATAGAATCATAAAAATAGTTTTTTTTTTTTTTTTTGCCTGAAAGGGTTTTTACAACGTTTCTCTGAATTTCACTTGGTGTGTGTGTGTGTGTCATCAAATTTTCGATCGTTAATTTAACCAACTTCCCATCAATTTGGGAATCGTTCGTACTCGCCTAACAATGCAATATTTAGACGTTTGCGACAAGTTTTAACTCATATTTTTTAAATAATGCAGTTTAGTCCAATCACTTGGCGCAATTTGAATAATTGCCAAACTTGGCGATTTTTTTTTTTTTTTTTTTTTTTTTTTTTTTTTTGTGGCTGAATGTTAAGTCCGCTTCGCGGACCGATTTAGCAACATTTGGCAAAATACCGAAAAATAATTCCTGTCTCCAAGAGTGGTTTGACTAAACTGTATTCCAACCATTTAATTTACCGGATTAATTAATTTTAGTTAGTTTTAACGTTGTTATGTATTTCACTTGGTGTGTGTCTGTATGTATGTGTATTAGTGTGTCATCAAATTGTCTATTGTTAATTTAACCAACTTCCCATCAAGCTAGAGCTCTGAAATTTTGGAAACCGTTCTTATTTGCCTAACAATGCAGTATTTAGATATTTGCGACCAGTTTTAACTAATATTTTAATAATTTTTTAATAAACTTTTCCACCATATAAAAACGTTGGTTTTTACTTCGAATTTTTAAAACGTTTTTCTGAATTTCACTTGGTGTGTGAATGTGTGTGTGTGTGTCATCAAATTTTCAATCGTTAATTTAACCAACTTCCCATCAAGCTAGAACTTTGAAATTTCGGGAATCGTTTGTACTTGCCTAACAATGCAATATTTAGACATTTGCGACAAGTTTTAACTAATATTTCAATAATTTTAATAAGTCAAAATATTCTTTTCTCTCGGCGCTTTTAGGATTGAGGGAAAAATTTCTTTCTCCCTCTGGGAACACCGGGCACTCCCCACGCCACATGAGGTATCGTAAAACTAACAAAGGGGAGATAGTAAGGGTTGCTGACTTTCAGGCAGTAATAATTCGCAAGAAAGAAAAATTCCAATATTTGGCGCCGTGTCTTATCACAATAATTTTTTCTGAATTCTGGTTCCCATTTTTTTTTAATAGAATGACTTACAAATTTTCAAATGCATGTTTTGATTTTATGAGTATTATGAATTTTTTTAATACGCTCACAAATGTCTCTTTTTAAGTAAATTTTAAAGTTAAAAATAACTAACAGTTTTAACTAATATTTCAATAATTTTCATTAATAAACTTTGCCACCATATAAAAACGTTGTTTTTAAAAACGTTGTTTTTAAAAACGTTGGTTTTTATATTGAATTTTTCCCTTTTATTTGAATATAGGCATAGTTTAGAAGATATATTTTCATTCAGGTACCCTTTTATAGAAAACTATTACACATTAAGGCACCAAATTTCTTATGCTTCGATAATGGGTACTTATGCATATAGTGAGCCAAAAAATGTTTTTTTCTTAAAATTATATTTAAAATTTAAGAAATATTTTTTATGTGAATAAAAGAAAAATATTTAAAATTTCCAAAGTTTAAAAGTTATGAACTGGAAGCAGTCAAAATCGCCTCCTAAGTCTGTCAACAAGTTTTCAGACATAACTTCGTTGGTCATCTGGATAATTCCAAATGTTACTCGTGGTTAAAACCAATTCTACACTATTCAATAAGATTCCCAAGTTTAACTATCCCAACACCACTGCAAGAGCTCTTTTCTTTGAACATATGTAATGAGAAGTCAGCTCCCGCTTTGATGATTACTATGATCCGATTTTTTCTCTACATTCTAAGTCAACCACTGTTAATTTGAGTATGCTTTATCAGGAATCAATGTTTGCTGCTTCTCTACCCATATAGTCAAACGGTACCATACATATTAGCCAAATTTTGAGCAATCCTTCAATATGAGACCTTCTTTCTTAAATATGTCCCTTCTTTCTAGGTCGTTTCTCAAATCATGATACATGGTTGTACTGGATGAGAGCCTTATACTTATCATTGGTGAAGTAGAAGTGAATAAATTACATGGAAAGCATATCTATGAGAGTATATAAGAAATAATTATGTGGAAAAAATTCCCTTCTTTTCTTGATGTAAATATTGTCATAATTCGTTAATAGAAAGTAAATTCTCAAAACAACTTAGAAAAATGGAAATACTATAGAATATAAACTTCATGAATTCGCAGAAGCATTCACTGCAAAAGGAATTTTATAGAATGCTTGTTTCTTGTTTATGGGTACATATATTTTTCATAGGTAGAAGCCCAAAATTTTATAGTCTGCAGCGAATCACGTAGAATCTGTTTCCTAAAGTTAAGACTTCGAATTTAGTTGGAAATAATGAAATCTCAAACATAAATAACAGCATACAGCTCTAATCCCCTCAATCTGACATCTTTATACTTGTGCAGTTGTACATCTAAAAAGTTTCTAACCGCTCTGGAAATATTTTAAATCACAATAAATTTCTTTTCTAAAGACTAGAGAAGGTCAAGAAAAGTCCCATAAATTGTTTACTTTATAAATTACGCACTATAGAATGAATTCGTTTCCTTATTCAATTTTGTCTAGATTCATCATAAAAGGATTATATGTCATTTCAGTAAAGATAATGTGTCCAAATAGAGAATTCATTTGTTTTAATTTCGGACACTAATTATTTATATATATATATATATATATATATATATATATATATATATATATATTGATTTGTTCAATTTATTTATAACTTAGAACATATTCTAGAAGGGAAAATTTATCAAAAAAATTTTAGATTTAAGCTTACCTTATAAAATATTTTACTATTAAAGCTTTTTTCAAATATTTGTATAGAAATAATATTTATATAAAATTAAATATTTCACACAGTCTATTTCGATAGGTCAGAGCCCAACCGGGAAAAGTACTTTTCAGCTAATTTCTCTCCCGTCCCATATAAACATTTTTAATTTATCCACATGAATTTATTATTTTAATTTAAATGTAAACACACATATATATAATCGAAAATAGTGTAGATTAGGTTTAGCTTATAGTGAATATATTTTGGCTGACATATCTATTTTTCCGACTCAAATATTACTTTATGACGAGGTCGACGTTTGAGCTGACATCCCTTTCTCAACACCAATACCAATATAAAGACTTTTAGCAATAACATACCGTTCTCTGACCGGAACTGACTAAATACATTCACGTGCTCTGATCGGAGAAGATGCAATAAATTATCTTGATAATGTCATGAACTTAGTAAAACTAAATTCGGATAATGTTAAAATTAATTTTGTAATTCGAAACATTTTTCGAGCTTTCAGTTGGAGGTCTAATCTTTTTCATATATTAATTTTTATAATTTAAATTTTAAGTTTCTTTTAAAAACATCAGTTAATTATAATTTGTCTGATTTAATTACGATAAGATTATTATTTAATTATGATGTTATCTGGCTCCTAATTATATTAACTATAATTAAGAATACTGTAGCCAGTACTATAGATCCCCAGTAACTGTCATTCATGAATATATATTACACCTTCACGAAATTCAAAAATCGTTTTATTAATTTATTCAATGCACAATACCAAGCTACTACGGTAATCTAGTGTTCAAGATCATGAACTAGTGGCTAGTACTGCTTCCATCAAATCATGGGTTCAAGTCATGATGCCCCTGAAGACCCACCATGTAGCGGGGCTGATGCACGATAAAGCTCTCAATATTCGAAGAACTTCCGGTGGACGCAGTAACCCAGTGGACAAGATCGTAAACTCGTAGCCGGAATGGTTTCCAATGAATCATGTATGCATTAAAGTTCTGAAGCTCCTATAAACCCGCTCTTTATCGAAGCTGATGCACGTTAAACATATAGAGACTTCCAATGGGTTGATGCGAAAATTTTAAGAGGAAGGTGCCAGTTCAGATGTCGACCTCGTCACTTACCAAGGTTCAAAATTACGAGATCCGTCTCCAATAGCCCTTATGATCGTGCTGCTTCTTGTGCGACAATAATAAACAATCAATTTTCCTGTTTCTACAGGACCGAAAGATTGACTTATTGCATCCAATGGGCATCACAATTTTGATTAATTGTTTGAAAAGGTCGGCACTTATGTGCAATTCGAGAATTATTGATAGAGGTTCTCATAATTTTGAATCTCTGTCAAGTGATGAGGATACCTTTGAGCTGGTATCCCCTCTCCAAAATTCCACATCATTCGAACATGAGGACATTGTGGTTTCGACAGATTTGATATGGAACAGAATCTTTAATCGTATCAGGATTCGATCCCACGACTCGACAGAAACTACACGACAATGACTCCCCAGTAACCACGGCCTCTCACAATATTGTAGCACGATTATTGTGACTAATTTGATTCGAAATTGTATGGCATCGTGTTAATCTTAAATGTTAATTTTTTTAGTTTTTTTAAAATATTTATCTCTCTATTTCCCACGGATTTCAAGTCTAAAAGATAAAGCTTGCATTTTCAATTCCCTCACTGTAACCCCTCCCCTAGGTAATCCCATCTCCATCCGCCAGCCAGTGGTGAAGCGGCTCTGAGTTTGGAGCGCCTAATCGCCATTTGGCATATCGGAGTAATGGGAAAACTCTTAATTCTTCATATTTGATCCTTCTTTCTCCGATTTCTGGACGTTTGTGTAATAGATCTCTTCTAATTTTGATTTCACATTAACTTAATTCTGGAATATTCAACTAATTAATGATTTTAAATTCATTAATAATGTTAAAAATAAAATTTAACTTAAATTAGATACCTCGTAATTTTATTCCATTCCGTGACAAATTTGATTCTTCAAATGGTACCTTACACTTCGTATCCTCATTACACCAATACGAAATCTTCGAAGCTACAAAGATATTTAATATACAACTGCAAGACGGATGTACAAAGGTCGAATCCGTAATCAATGAGTTGTTCAAATTAGTTACTGTACTTTTTAAACATTTTTACTACTGCAATTATTGGAATAAAATAAAAATGTTGTGATTAATCAAATAGATATTTATTTTTACTACCACCAAAGTCAACAACTAAATGATCCAATAATCAAACTTATATTTGACCAAATATATTTTTAAAAGAAAGGTTTGAGGTGCAAATTTCAAATAAATAGCTATCTTGATGCATTTTTGAAATACTCAACAAATACATCAAGCACAAAATCATGCAACTCAACTTTTAGTTTATTTAATTTTTTTCATAAATATTGTATTTTGATGCATTGGTTTCCAAATTCAATAGCTTAAATAGATGTAAGTAGACTCGAGACTAATAATATTAATATATTTCTATATTTATATGAAATGTTTTTTTTTCTGATATTTAATTTCGTTTATATAATTATTCATGTAGAAAATTCATAACATATTTTAGAAATAACATGCTGCCTATCATAATTATCAAATAACTTGTTGTTTTCTCATCAGATTACTTTCATTAATAAAATTTTAGTGAAGGTTTTTAAATATCAAGTATTATTAACTCCTCATTCCATGAATTATCAATACTTACATACTTTATTTTATGAATTTTATGACAGTATATGAGGCGTATATTGGCCAAATATTAATACAAGATTTAAAATTATAATGCTTATTGCTACTATTTCAATGTAAAGCTGTGTAATATATATTATTCATTGAAATAAAGCTATAATCAAAGTATTACTGTACTTGAAATGAATTGGGAGTATTATATAAATACTCGCGGTAGGATCATATTTTTGCCCTTGCCTTGGCGGCAGAAAACAAAACGGAGAAAAATGCACAATGAATGTACCAAATAGACAACCCTTCTAATACATATTTGACTACTTTCAATGCAATCCTATTTTTTGAGCAATTTTGTTTTTTCGTGTCCACACAAGGCGTGACATAAAGAAAGATTTTACGCTTGACAGCTTTTATGGAGTTTGTAGCTAAAAAGGTGCAGTTTAAGAATAGTATTTTTGATTATTCATTCATTTGATTTCTTTATATCGTAATTTCGATATAAAAATTTAATTACATATTTCACAAAATTCTCATTTTCTATGTTCTTTTTTACATGCTTACATTCTTTTAAATTTTGTTTATAGCTTCATTTTATCTTCTATATATTTTGCCCCCATTTTAGCACAATACAATATTTTATTTTTATTTCAAATTGAAAATTTTCTTATTTTGCAATTATTAGTATTTCCAGTATGCAGTTAATTCACCAAATCTATTTATTCTAAGGGATTTAGTTCTTCGTTGCGAAAGCAATAAGTTTTATCAATTTTTTTTTGTTTTCTTATAATATTACAAATATAATGTTAAAATTTAAAAAAATGACATAACATATATTAACCATGATAATGTAGCACTTGTAACAAGAATTCTTCGTCATATTTCATCCATTTTCGTCTCGCCAAAAAAGTAAATGCACTCTATTTAATTTATTACAACACTACTTCTCGGAACTTCCCTAACTTGGACATCCAAATGAATTTCTGCATTCTATAGCCATGTAGTGACATATGATCCATAATCATCCTCTTTTTCTATAATCATCTGGTGCCCATGATGGAGTAATTTTTGTTTTATCATTTCATTGCATTCTAAGTATATGTCCAATCCATATCCAGCAACGCTTTCTAATTTTGTTGGAAATAAGTTGTGTTGAAGTGATTAAACAAAATAATATTTGAAATTTTAGCCCGACAATATATTTTGAGATTCTGACTGCTCCAACTTATTTGAACGGATTTTAATTTACGCTATTGTAGTGAGTTTCCAAGCCTCAATCCAGCAAAGAAGGACTTCTAATACTGTTGCATGTAATACGTGTAATTTGAGTTTAATGCTTAT
The DNA here is from genome assembly GCA_019974015.1 of Nephila pilipes. Taxonomy (NCBI): domain Eukaryota; kingdom Metazoa; phylum Arthropoda; class Arachnida; order Araneae; family Nephilidae; genus Nephila; species Nephila pilipes. Next base: position 555,539 of record BMAW01025475.1, read on the forward strand.
ATTTGAAGCTTTCTGGAATTCATGTATTATTCTATCTGAATTAAGGGCGATTCTGATACAAGAGTTTTTATCTCTTCGTCTGTACCATCCTTTCTATTTACTTTAAATCCAAAGTATGAAAAACAGTCTGCCTCGTTAACTTGTCTTAGTGATCATGTTTCATCTCAGAAGCCAACCTTCCGAAGATAAAAACTAAAATAATCACCTCAGGGTAGTATAGTGATCTTATACTTTCTCATGTAGTCTTATAACTTTCGTAAATATGGTAACGTTTCGTAACGTACTCCCGCGATTCTCTAGCGATTCTTCTCTAATTTCGTACACTCTGTTTTATCAACATTTTTTTCTGCCATATTGCGTCTAGATCACTAAGCAAAAACAATATAGAGACAAATGATATAATCTATCTATATCCAATGAAAACATAAAATGAACAATCCAAAAGCTAATCAATAAAGTTAAAACACTTACATGACACAACATGCATAGCTGCATCAACGGATGAATCTAACGCTTACAAAACAAGATTTTCTCGCAAAAGCTAATATCAGAAAAGTACCAATACCCACTATCAAGGAGAAAGAGTAATAATGCAGGAAAAATTTTAGACACATTAAAACAAAAATTAATTTAACCTAAATGAACCAAAAAAGAGGAAAACGAAATTTAATTTTTTTAAGGAAAGTTTAAGAAATAATATTTAAAATACAAAATTAAAAAAAAGAAAAAATAATTAAAATTTATGGATGTGTTATAATTCAAATTGCTCTTAATAAAAGTCTAACATAACATTCAAAGGAAATTCTGCTTGCAAAGAAGCTTTTTTTTTAACTTTATATGTATATGAATACAAGGTATTTCAAAACCCATAGGAAAAATTTAAGGAGTGGTAGAAATATTTAAAGAAGCAATTTTTCCCATACACTGCACAGGCGGAAAGCAAGCGGTAAACCTCTAAACGGCACTGTAATGGAAAGCATAAAGCGCAGGTTTTCTTACTCATCGTCATTCCTACCTTGGATTTTAAGAGGCATAACGACGTACAGTAATCAGGAAAAGGCGGACACGCATTTTTTGTATGATCTTGCGATTGAGAATGCTCTAGAAGCCTAAATACTGAACAGGTAACGTTTTCCAAGAACACACGTACCAGACCAGAAAATGTTCGAGCGTTTGCCTGTAAGAAACATGATCTTTTGTCCCCTGCATGCATGATACAGGGCGTGGCAGGAGTGTGCTGACACAACAAGTTGGAGACATTCTGCAAAGAGTAGAAGATCGTCTGGGTATTAGTACCCGAGAGGTTTCCCTTGCCGTAACACTCAGTGCTTGAGGAGAACTACGAGACGAAGGATTACACCCATACCGTGAACTGAAAGTGCATCTCTTAATAAGTACAGATTATGCGCCATGTGTTAAGTTTGCACGTTGATTTTTGCAACATCTATCAAAGTAGCCTGATTTTAGAGCACATGGGCTATTCACGGTGAATGCGCTTTAACTTCTGAAGTCATTTCGAAAACGCACAACCTTCATCGAGCAATCCGTATGATAAACGTCCTCTTGTGCATCAGAAGCGTTTCAGCATTAATGTTTGAGCTAGAATTGTAGTGGTCATTTATTGGTTCATATCTTTTGCCATTCCGACTGGACGGCAGAACATACCTCACATATTTAGAGAGATACTTCCAGAGTTACTTCAACCTATTGTAGGCAACATACAAATACGTATGTAGTTCCAGCATGACAGCCCATTTCAGCTCGGATGCGTGGGATGCTTTAGACGCTGTATTCCCAGAGAAATGAATTGTCGGGGTGACCTACACATGGTCAGCACGCTCACCCAATCTTTCTGTCTGAGCTTTTTCTAATGAAGCTATTTGAAAAGTCTCGTCTACGAAAGTTCCAATGATGACCCAGTTGCCAAGATTTCTGTTGCTGCCGGAGCAGTCCGAGAAATATCATGTGGGTTTGAAAAAGTGCTCTACTGCATTACCACAGGCTTTCGCTCGTTTGAGCTATTTCTGCAATTTTACCACATATGCTATAAATGAAACTATTTAGCACCTCCTCCATCCGTTTGGTGTTTCTTTCCTGTTGCACTAACGGTTCCAGCGGTTCACCCCTTGTTCTCCGCCAATGCATTATATTGAGAAAATTGCTTCTTTAGATGTTTTCTATCACCCCCTTAAATTTTGGCCATAAGTTTTGTGAAACACCCTATTTATATATATGAAAATGTTCCTGAAATGTTTCATTGCTCATGTATATACTCTTATATACAGGAATATTGAAAATAGCGCACAAAGAAAAAAGCGAGTTACAATCGCGAAACCTTGCAAAGTAGGCGAACGATAATCGATATGACAGGGATGGTCAATCTTTTGCTTACTATGCGCCATTTTTTTGACAGATTCAGATGAGCCATATAACTCGAGCACTTTTTGTGTTGGTTAAAGATTGGGAATTAGAGATAAGGGATAGCATCTGCTTTGTTAAGAGGAGGAAAAGGAATAACTAAATCATATAGAAAAATAAAAAAAAAATTTAGTTAGTTTAATGAAGCACTAATCTACAATAGTCAGGAATGATTTGTACAAGAGGGTGATCGATTCATGATGGTGCTATAGCTATCAGAGAGTTTTGTTCAGTGAACATAGCTCTGGACCATAGATTTTGGTACTGACAACTAAATCAGCATGGAACTTAAATTTGTTTTTTCTCTCTGCTTGTTAGAAGGAGACCCTGGTATAGTTTTAATAACCTTTTTTAATTGAAGTAAATTTATAAACATTATAACTTTTTAAATTATTTAATGATTATATATATGAAATAAAAATTAATTATCATTAACGAACATTTTAAGCTTGTTTGAATATCCCTAGTATTTTAATGTTTTGTGTTAAGTTTATTATTGAGAGTAGCAGCAAATTTTTCATATTTGAATTAATTATTGAAGATCTTACTAAGCTTTTAATCAATTTCGTTGCCGAAAATGCTTGCTCACCTCAAAGAGACATATATAATTTTTTTTGCAAATTTTCTAATCTCTAGGTTATATTTCACATGGTGATGTAAACGCCAAAAAATACTTATGACAGAAGCCTTTGGGTCAGGAAAAAACTCAATAAAGAATTAATTTATTTTTAAATCAATCAGATCCGTTTGTATATTACTAGGCATCAGCAATATTTTTGTTCACCAAGTGAATACGAGAATGCAGTTTTCATCTTCATCAAAATCTGAAAATAACTTTCAAATGTATGTTGCATTATCTTGATTTTTTTCAATATATTGGATCAAATTACTATTATTCTCAGCTCACTCATTCTGCTCTTTTAAACTTGGAAATGGATTCAAATCCTCAGTTTCTAACTGAGAGATGAACAATTTTAATTTCATTTTGAAACAAGAACTAATTCTAATTACTAAGCTAGAAAATAATTTAAACTTACCTCATAGTTTTAAATTTAGGTTATTAAGATGGCTAGTAGTATATCAACTAGAAATGCCAAATCAAATAGCTAGTTGTTGTCAAATAATAGTTTTTTTACCAGGTAGTTCAATTTCCAATTTCCAAAATCTAATCGGAACTTGTCCTCTGTCCATTTTTCTTGTCTATCTTACCTTTATTATCAAGACGGTGTGCAAATATTCAGAGACAAGTCTTAACATGTCTTTCTCCATCAGAAAAGGTTTCATTTTTTTTACAAATGCTACAACACTTTCATAAGACGCTTTTGTCATTGCTGACTTTTCACAACTTTTTTTTAACAAGTATATTTGTTTTCATAGTCACATATTCTTTTCGCAACTCAGACCCAAAACAAAATTAATTTTTCTTCTGTGTAAGTCTGGTGCTATGTAGTGTCTGGTAAGATCATGTCTTCAATAATGTTAAAAGGTACTTTCACTGAACAGTTCCCCTGATGAATTTCCTATAAATAATAAATTATTTTCCCACTCTTCATAAAATTAATGCCTTTTATCACTTTCTGCGCTTTTTTTTCTGTGTTTTGTTTTGAACTGTAATCGATAAAAAAAATTAAAAAAACATAGACAAATACAAAACTCTAAAAAATAATGAAAAAGAACAAATAGATCACAGTTACCTCTACACCGAAACACAAGAAATAAAAATAAAGAACACAAAACACTCTCATAAAGTCTCTGCTTAAAAATTCAGCTCCATGATAGCTCACTCTTAAATAACACTGAAGAGCCACTTGTAATCATCCAAAGCGCCACGTTTAGCGCGTGCGCCACAGTTGAGACACCTCCGAGATATGAAATGATCCAAGTGTCAATACACATGATCCCAAACCCTACAATGACATTGTAATCAGGAAATGTATTCAAAATAAACTGGCACATAGTGGAAAATTCATAAGCGTTAGGATTACATTTCGACTCTAGGAGTTAAGTAAGCGAATAATGCTAGGAAGACGCATGAGGAAACATGGAGACATTTACACAATTAAGCGAGTTTAGATGGACCTGATCATCGGCATAAAAACCGCAGGCTGGTAGGCGCGAAGTGTTACTCGCCATTTCGATCATTCGGAGTGTGCCGTCCAAACATGAATCGAGGTGGTTCTCATGAGCGGAGAAACGGTTGTGGAGCGACCATGAAGACGATGAAGTAAGATAATCAAATAATCGGGTGGAAAGAGATCGTGGATCCTTCAGCGAACTCGTTCCAGGATACAATTAGATGTAGAGCTGTCAGTTATTACTCAAAACATTTCTAGATGCAATCTGTAATCCAAGTGACCTTTTCCTGGACTGCCTTTAACACTGAAACTTTAGTGGCTCCGTCTACAACGATGCCCTGTCAGAACGATGTGGAATGCCACAGATTGGCAAAACGAGGTGTTTAGTTATGAAACCTGGTTCTTTTCGGGGACAGATGGAAATCGGTACAGGTGTGAAGACGCTTGGGTAAAAGGCATAATTTTACCCACACTGTCACGCGACACATTGCCCACGCAGAGGGTGTAACAGGTAAGTGGTGATATAGCCTATGATAGCTAGTCCATTCACATTGTGGGAGATGGAACCTTAACGAGACAGCGGGATGTTGATAACATTCTTCGACACGATATACCTTTCCTAAATTACCTTACAGTGGTAATTTTTAACAAGGTAATACTCGTACGAATATAATTAGATCAAGATTAAGAGAAGATCAAGAATTCTTACTTCATGTTCAGACTCTTCCATGATTCCCCGTACTTGCCACCTAAACAGCATTGTGGGACCAGCTGAAACATTAGATACCCCCGTTTAACTCTGTATATGATTTGGAGGGAGCTGTTCAAGATTTGTGGGCCCAACTGCCTCAGGACAACATCTGAAATCTAATCAACTTAATGCCACCCGTGTTGAAGCGAATATTGCAGCAGGACGTACTGTTGAAATTCCATTGTGTTTGTCTAATTTTACACATTATATTTGTCATGATTTTTGGACTTCTGTATCACTATATGCATTGAATTTCATTTCAATCCGAATCTCTCTTCTTGGTGCGCTATATTCATGTGTTCCTGAGTATCATATATATATAAAAGATATCGTCAACAACGTTGATACTTCAAAATTATTTTAAACTATATTAGTCTTATTTATTTGTAGATATAATTGTATATTCTTTTATATTCTTTATTTAATTAAATTTTGTTGCCCATGACCGTGTGTTAAGGCTCTCGTCTACCAGGCATTTTCAAAATATGAATGTAATGTAAATGCAAAGGAATTTCTATATTTTTGCTCAAATCTAGACAATTTCATTTATTAAAATACAATAAATTTCATCCAAAAGAGGAATAATTTTTCCCTTCGATTTTTGAAAATACTTTGATTTTTAATTTAATGATTCGTTTGCGGTTTTTCTGACAATTACACTATATCTCAAAGTATTTTTAAAAATTGAAGATAAAAATTCATTATCAGTAAGTTACATTTTTTGCCCCTTTAGATTTATTTTATTGCATTAAAATGCATTTACTGTGTCTTTTGATGATAGTAAAAATTATGTCGGTTGAACACTGGCATACTCTGGTTTGTAAAGGAGAGCCTTTAACCCAACTTGCATTGAGTTTTATTTCCATTGATATATAAACATGTGTGATTTCCCTTAAACATTCATAATATTTAGAATACCAGCAATATTTATAAAGTATAAATTAGACTAAAAGTATTACTTAATGACCCATATTTCTACTATTTAGAAATGTAAATTATAATTTTTTCAGTATTTCTAAGTATTGAAAAATTACGAAAATCATCTGTAGTGCAGTTAATGGTTAATCAATGTTTTTCTGTCTCATTTGCTTTAATTAGAGTTTTAAAATTATTACAAACATTTATTATATGAATCTCTATATGAAATATAAGGTTTTCGAATTTTTTTTTAGGTTTTAAAGTCTAAATTTTTGGCAAAGAATTTCATACTAAATTCAGGTAAATTATTTTGTATCTAGTTTAATTTCATCACAAAATTATTATTAGAATCTTATAAAAAATATTAGCTGTTTCTTTTATAAAAAAATATAGAAGATATTATGAAAACTAAATAGCATATTTTTATTTAAAGCTTATATTTCTGGTTCTAGTCAGTTTAGATTAATTTTGTTATTATTATGTTCTTATACTTATATTTCAAGAAGTATGATAAGCCTCCCTTGCTCCTTCCTTTATAAGTATTTAAATTCAAAACTTCCTTTCAGAAGCTTTATCATTACTTCAAATTTTTTTAAAGGTATAAATTAATCACTGATGTAAATGGAAATTATTTAACTATAAATTACACATGTATGTATTATAATTTGGGACACAAAACAATTTATTTGGGATAAATATACCTATATCATTTCAATAACGTTAAAGCAATTACAAAATCTTAACAGACCATTTTTGAGGAATAGTTAGTTAATGGGGGAAAACACTCAGCGTTAAAAAAATTTCTTCAAAATATAATTATGCAATTTTCATCATTAACTTGTTCAACTAAAACCCCTTAGTTCGTTAATAATAATGAACTTAACTTTTTATGATTCTCAAAACAATAAGGACTTAATGCTTCCAAAACGCTTAAAGCTCTAAAATTAAAAAATTCTATTTCAAACCATTAAATGCATAAAAATATAAAATTACACATACATAAAGTACGGGAAAAAAAGAAAAAAATTCAGCAAATTTTTGACACATAATTGAAAGGTTTGATCTATTTTTTGTTATACAAAAAATAGATCAAACCTTACTATGAAATAAGCTGTACTTAACCTGGCATTCATGCATATATATTCCGTACGTGTAAATGCAACCTAATGTTTAGTTATTTCAAAAAATTGTGGACAAAAGGTTTCAAAAAGGTTTTAAGATAAGAGCTTAAAAATACTTTGGACAAACAAAATTTCATATTTTTCAGACTTATCATTTAGGATACTTTTTTTAAAAATTGTTATGGAGGATATTTAAAAGTTCTCAATACTGTTATATTACGAAAAAAAGAAGTCTTTGCCATCGGCAAGATGTTTTCCTTCTATACTTTGAATAATCGATAGTCTCTGATGATCACCAAAAACGCACAAAACATTTTCCTTTTAAAATAAAATATTCTTCAAAACTCAAAACGAAAAGATATAAAATGCAGATAAAAACATTATTTTTTAACCTATCATTAACTTTTTTAATACAATATGTTACTTTAATTTATGTGTAATTTGGAATTTATAAAATAATAGAAGGCGTGATAAAACTAAACGTATATTTCAAACAGTTATGAGTTGGTTATTTTTGCTCTTAGGTAATTTGATAATTCGCCTTGAATTTTAGCAAAATATTGAATTTCTTTCATTCATTTCTTAAGCTTTTTTTTTTTTTTTTTTTTCATCGAGCTTATTGTCTTTATTAAATTTTGTTGATTGATCGCATCGAACGACCTACAAATCATTTTTTTTTCATTTTTGTATTCCATTTCATGTTTCCCCCTTTCTTTGCATTTACAGAGTTTCCTATTAATCATAAAATTATTTTTTCGTAAATAAGTAATCCTTTGGTCCAGCTTGACCAACTATAAGCCCTTGAGTCAATAAAAAAAGAAATAACCCAAACTGTTCCATGTTGATTATTGGTTCCAAATTCAAAAAATCTGATTTAACTATTGAATGAATTTGATTCCAAATTTAATTAAATATTTTGATTTAATTGTATGATTAACTACAAGTATTGTTATAAGTGTGAAAGTATATAAAACTCAATAATGTATTACAAATTAACATTTATGTATGTTATAATATTTAATTTCCGTAATTACCACTTAAATTAACTTATGTACAAAATTATTCAGAAAATTTCCAGACCTTAAAAATATTTTAGAATCCTAATATGGTCAGAGTTTTCAAGGTATCATATTAATTTCGCACAAAGCCAACCATTAAGAAAATTAAATGTAAAATTTAATCCACTCATGAAATATTTCGAGTACGAAATTACAGCCTACTTACGTTTACATATATCATCATATATTTAAGTGAATATATTTAAAATTGATTAATTACGTTAATTGTAATTATTGTATATGTTTACCAAAGTACATCTCTCATTTTATATTTATATATTCAACAATTTATATTTACATCTATAGCTGAAAACAAAATCTTTATTTTATAAGAAATATATTTTTTAATTGGGAAGCTTTTTTTTTATTTGACCAAAATTTTTACAAAGATTTAAATTTTAATGACCATTAATGAATGAAACGTTGCAAATAATTAATAGTTTTTCATAAATTAGTAAAATATGGTAGTAAATGTTAATGCATCTTTCGTAGCGTTTTACAGTTTCTATTCACAAAATTAGTCTTTCCCATAATGATTAAAAAATATTTTGTTAAAACTCTATTCCTCTACGAGTTATTTTATGTTGTATTATTCTGGTACAAACCAAATAAATAAGATCCAGATCAAATTGAAATATGTCAAATCACAGAAATATATATATATATTTCAGTAATATACATTGGCTTAAACATTTCATTGATAGACATGTATTTTATTTCATATATTACGATTTTGAAACAAGAAATATAACGAAAATAAAGAGGATCCGAGTGCACAGAGATAAGGTGGTAGAGTTTCCTAATTTAGAAAGATGGACACTTTAAAAAAGTACTGAAATTGATTTTATGAGCTTAAAATAATTCAGACGATTAAATTTTTAAACGAAATCTTCTAAAAATATTGTTTAATGACAAAACTCCTTTCATTATATATAGAAAAAAAATTTATTAAGAGAAAGTTTCTTAACCGCAATGTTTCTTCAATCTAAGATGTAAAAAGAATTTAATCTAAAGTCTAATGTGTAGCTAAAAATATTATATCGCATGTTTTCTAAACTGTAGAAAAATGTTAAAAGAGCTTAAAACCAATTTTACTAGTAAAGACGACATTAGAATCTTGACATAAAGAGATTTGAAAAATTAATATCTTTAAAATAATGTAGGAAAAATTAGTCGCATAACGTAGCAAAAGTCAGGTGAGTTTTTCAAAAAATATTCGTAATATTTTTCATTTTTTTAATTAAAAAACTCACAATTTTTCCCACAGCAAATATCTGAACAAAATAGTAACAATTTATAGTGTCATTTCCTTTTAAAGTTTGCTTCATAATGACTACATAGTAAAAAAAATCATTATTTGAGGTGATTTCGTTATAGTATTCATGTTGTCATTCTCATTTACGAATACCAATTTTCAAATGGTTGTAAAACTTATTGTTTTATTGAAATACAAACGTACCAATACTTCTTAAGTTAAGCCTTGTCCAGGGATAAATCACAAAGTATACCAAAATCACCAGGGATAAATAACAAATACAAAACTACGAAATACGAATTGTAAATTCATGTTTTTTTTTTCTTTCATCAGATTCCCCTTTTGGGAGCATTCTCAAATTCATAACAATTTTCATTTTACAATGAAGTGAAAATGAAATAAATGACTTTCTTAAAATATGAAGTTTGTGGCAGCCTTCCCTGAACCGCTCGCCTCCTTTTCCCATACTAGGAGTTGACATGATCCACTTACACGTAGAACAACTAATTTCTACAACCATATTATAAATATCCTCTGGATGTAATTATAGAATTAGTATTTATACATGTGCAGCTATCGGGAAAAAAGCAGAAGAGGAAAAAACGTTCTTGGTTTGCCGATCCAAATGCTGCCCTTTATGATTCGTCAACTGACTTTCTCCCCTGGACATGTCTGGATTCCCTTTTCTCCATTGACGGTCCAAACCTGATGAGTTCAAAGAAGGAATTTTGCACCTGTAGGTTCATATTCCTCGCTCCGCAACTATTCATAGTTAT